>JABUQX010042099.1:7500-21597 GCA_015478945.1 Trachelipus rathkii
CTTAGAGAGGGAGATTTGTAGAGGAGGGAGATTTTAGAAGTTGAGTTTTTAAAGAATGAATTTCACAAGGTTCAGACGACCCAATACGGAACTATCGAGATAAATTAACAATAGAATCAGAAGATTAAGACGAAGATTTGTCGGCGGAAAGAAGGAGCGAATTAGAAATGAGTTGAAGAATGAACTGTCGAGTCATCGGCATATGAGTGAAAAGAGTTAGATGTGTAGGTGAGAAGATCATTAATGAAAAGTAGGAATAAAGTAGGAGATAAGACAAAACCCTGAGGAACCACTATTGACAGAAAAGGAAGAAGAAGTCGCCCCATCAACACAGCCAATATTGAGCGATTGAAAGAAAAATAGACATAAGTAAAGCAAAGATAAGGAGAAATCTAAAAGGAGGGAGCCTGGACAGCAGTGACGCGGGCCATACCCGGTCAAAAGCTTTGGATATGTCAAGCGCCACCACGCAAGTCTCCCGTAAGTTCCTAAGAGCGGAAACACTCATAAAATCAGTGGATTGGAAAGTATATCGCCAATAGACCTCGAGCGCCGAAAGCCTTATTGGAATGGAAAGAAGTGAATGAGATTCAGATGATCTAAAGAAATGAGAGTTGAGGAGAGTTTCAAAGATCTAGATAGAATACAATGGAGCTATAAGGGGCGACAGTTAGAAGGTCAAGCGGCTTCTTTTCGGAATAGTTGGGACATGTGCGTGCTTTCCAAAACTTGATAGGAAGTGTTAGTATTGAGACATGAAGAGAGTATAATTGAACGAGGGGCGGGGGATAGCAATGGAAGCACACTCCCTCAAAACTCGGGAGGAATGCCATCCGGGCCACCCCTTCCTAACGTTCATAAATTTCAGGAGCTCATGCACCGTATCAAATTGTATCCCCAGGCAAAAGATGACACATACTGAGAGACAAATGCTGAGTGCGATGAGACCAATGCCAGAACGCCCAGGGTTGAGTATGGGAAAATAGGGAGGCCAAAGAAGAATGGCACTTCGCAACAGGAACCATCAGATCGAATAAGAGGAGGAAAAGAAGATTTAACAGAAGTTGTTAGAGATTTTTTGGCAAGAGGCAGAAAGATTTGTCAGTAGAGAACCAAGGGGTTGCGCACTTTATATTATTATTATATATATATTATAACTATATATATATATATATTTATAATATTCATATATATATAATATATATATAATATATCTATATATGATATATATATATTTATATATATTAATATATATATATATAGATATATATTATATATAATATATATATATATTATTATAATATATATTTAATATATATAATATATATATATATTTAATATATATATATAATAGTACTATTAATATATATATATAATATAATATTATATAATTATATATATATAGTATATCTATATATATATAATATATATATATATATATATATATATATATATATATATATATATATAAATTAGTTCACGTTTGGCTTAGTGGGATAAAGCGAGCCTTTTTGGCACGCTTTCAGAAAGCGGATGATCTCTCAGTTATGGGTTCGTATCCTCGTTCGGATACGTGAACTGACACAAAACATTTTCGTCAGTAGGAGATTTTCTGTAATATTTAGGTATTGCAGTTTATGGCATAGTGTATTATACAAATATCAATACACACACATCACAACCAACACATACAACAGAACAAACTATTCACGTACAAATCATGTTTCTCGCATTGAAAAGGCCGCGTATTAGGATGCGACCCCACACCTCTGGTGGCAAACACTCACACTGCGCTGCGCTGAAGCAGGGCTTGTTATTAGGCCTCAATATCCTTGCACTTAAATAATATATGCCACTTTGTCAGAAACCATACATATACTTTCCTTGATCAATTTTTGACCTCGGGATTGAGGTTGCCTTCCAATCTCGGGATTGAGGTTTATGTGGTGAGAATTAAATGAAAATGAATATTAGTCTATTAATAAGAAATGGTTCAAAAAATAAAAAAAGTAATAAAAAAAAAATAAATTGGCTGCGGACCCATTTTCGAAACAATTTATATTTTTCATCCTGATAACATTACATGTTTACAGCTCAAATCCATATTTTTTATTATCGAATCTTTGGTAATGTTATTTTTTTGGTATTAATGGAACCTTACTTTAACTTTGTTAGCATAGTTATGTAACTTCTTGAGAAAAATTCTCAAGTATTGCAAAATTAAGTACATTGTAAGGTTTAATATTAATTTTATTCTTTGCTGGTAAAACAAATTCCTTCTGCACAATTTGTTATATCAAACTTTTGTATCAAAATAGTTGAAAATATCGTCTTTGTGCTGATTTTTAGGTTTGAATTCAACAAATAAAGTTACAAATTTTGTTGGACGTTACAACCATAACAATGATTTAAACTAAAAGAAAATTTGGACAGGTTCAACTAAATATCTGTAATGGATAAATATATGAAAGTATGAAATTTGTATGATTAAAAATTCTATTTTTTAAGTACCTTCATGTAAAACATTGTGTTCCAGACTCAAGTGGGTTAAACGATACACTCATAAAAAATTAAATTCATTATTTCATGTGAATATATTTGCTATTTATTTTTCATAAAACATACTTTGACACCTCATTATATTATTGATTATGCCTTAAAATGTAAACAATTATAACATGGTTACATGGTATCACTGAAAAATATGTTAAGAAAAGATAGTCTTTCTTAGAAGTATTTGAATTCCGAAGGAAGCTTTAGTAAAATATGAGAAAGTTTAATTTGAACATAATTTTATTAATTTTTATGTGTTCCATATGAAATACAAAGACATAAAGCCTAATAGGACGATATCTAAACTTTAAATTCGATCATTTTTCTGTGTCTTTAATATCTTTGTTTTTTAATGTCAATTGAGTGCCAAATTTAAGTGGCACTGCCACTATATTTAAAAAAAAAAAACTTCCTTAGAAAGAAGTGCTCAAAGTAAAAATTATAATTTTCGCAAAATTAAAAGGAAAAAAAATATTTTTGGTTATCTTGTTATTAGCTATTTTTTCTTTTTCTTTTTTTCTTGTCAGAAAAAAAATTGAAAAGTTTCTCAAAGTTGAATGAAATTCCCCGAAAATAGAAAAATCAATTCTATTTTTCTGCTTTTGAAATTTCGTTTGAAGAGGAAAAAATATACATGTTGTACTTAAAATACATCACTTGGTAGGGATTGGCACTAATTTTGCAATAAAAAAACAAACGGTTTAAAAAAACAAAAAACTGTCAAATTTGGAGTGTTTAAACTCGCCCAATAATGCTTCCCCTGTTTTTTATATGCATAGGATGAAATTAACGGAATTATAACCAGATTCTACTCTCGCAGATTTTCTTAAAATTTCCATTAGGAGATCAAAACCTTCCATGAAGAGCTAACGTTCCTTAGCATATTTTTAAAGGTACCATGTTACCATGTGATAATATTTTTACTTTTAAAGCATTCCAGAGTCGTTCGTTCACGCTGGCTGAAGCGGAGTCGGAGCCAGAGTCAGAGAGGCAGGCTTTCATTCGGAGGCGGAGCTGTGCGGAGCCGGAGTCAGAGTCGGAGTGCGTAAAAAAGATTCCTTGCAGGAAGCCAGATCTGGAACCGGAGCCGGAGCCGGTGCCGGAGCCGGAGCGACAAGCAGGCGCAATACATCACCGAGAACATATGCTTTATCATTAAAGTCATCATAAATAACGATAAATCGATCAAACCACACACCCTACCCCTCTCCTTCACCCTCTGACCGATTGGTCTATTGATTAATTGATATTTGAATGATGACCACCTGCCTAAACAGTCACCAAAAATCTTCTACCAGTAGGTCCTACATCAAAGAAAAACGCAATCCCATGATGAAGATCCTCTTCTATGATGGAAGATGACTAAAGAGAAGTATCCTAATCTTTCACAGTTTTCCGCCATCAACTATTACCAGTAAACGCCTCTTTATTAGCGTCGATGAAAAACATAGCACATCAATTCTACGTAGAGAGCTGAGAACATTATTGATTTTAAGTATAATTTCAAATATTGATTTCAATTATTGTTAAGTCTATCAACAAGTCTCTATATATTAAACGAAGTAGTTTTCTTTCAGAGGCAATGGTTTGGAAAAAAGTTTGTGATTAGCAATGAAAGTTGACTCCTCGTCTTGCTCTTTGAAACATAGGAAAGTGAATGCATATTATTAATTCAAATTTTTATATTAAACTCTACATACAGAAGCATACATATATACAAACCTTTTAAAATATAAAGATATTATATATATAGTTAAGTATAATTATGATTATACTATATATATATATTATAAATAATATATATCTTAATATATATATATATATATATATTATAGTAATCAATTCAGACTTCAGCATGTCATACTGTATTTCTAATTTCAGTCCGGAGCCTGATGTAAAGAATCGAAGGACTGGATTTCGGCCACGGACCTTAGTTTGCCGACTCCTGATTTACAGGCATGAAGCGTCCTTCGGATCGGATGATGTTATAAATTTCATAACATACCCAATGGGCCCACGCAACACATGTGACATTAGTAAATGCAGGACAATAGCGAGAGTAATATGTGTTTTCCGCTAACAATTCTGTCACATTGTTGGCTTTCAACCTCTCTGATGCAAGCAACCTTTATTCGATCTTAAGATATTTGTGGTATGTTTTAGTAACTACTTATTTATAGTTATTTTGTGCTCATTTTTACTATATCTTTCATATTATTTCATATCAGTTTATTTATCTCTATTTAATCTTATTTTTTTTTGTCTTAATATTTATACTATGTTGTGTAATCGCTACTTACCCGAATGTCATTAATAAAATGTTTCTCAAATTGTTTCATTCATCTCTATATTCATAATAATATTATTAATATATATAATATTAATCTATAATATATAATATATACTATATACTAATTATATATCTAAATATTATAATATATAAATAATAATATTTATAACTACTATATATATAATACTTATATACTATAATTATATATATGATATATATTAAATATATAATATATATAATAGTATATTATATATTATATTATATATATCAATGTTAATTATATATGGGAGTAGGCAGGGGCAAACCCCTTTAAACTTTAAAGATCATTAAGCTATGTAAATAACTAAAGATTGCATATTTGTCTTTTTAAGAAAAAAAAATGACGTGTAAGAAAATGAATGCTACTACTATACTACTACTACTACTGGACTATCTTACTACTGACTAACACTACTATACTTTTTAGCATCTCACATCTGAGTCGGACAAACCTAACAATCCCCCAAGTCTCTGTGGTCATTGTTGTGTCATTAATTCAAGCGATCCCCTATAGATTTATCAATTTTCGGAGTTTAATTATTTACAGTCTTTTTGCGCATACGCTTGTGTATTCAAAACGACAAAAATACACACTATGTTCTTTTCACACAAACTACTGTACAACTCCTTTATTGGGATCGTCCATTGTCAGATTTGTTTTCCCGATACGAGCGCCCGCAGGAATATTGCAAAACCATCGTCTCATTACAGCAGTATAAAGTAACAGCTGCCTAAGCAAAATACTTCATGGGGGGATGTGCCTGTAAATGTCATGATGATATCTGCACACAAAATTGATAGAGGAAAATAAAAAAATTATTTTGCGAGGTAAGTATGAGAAAGCGCTGTTCTTTATTGTACAAGTCACAAATTGAACCTTGTCGAGGATGATTAGATTTGTGACAGAAATATGTAACAATTTCCAAAGCAAAGATTATATAATCAACTTCTTCCATAAATCTTCGAAGAAAGTATGACCCAAATATCCCATTGTTCTGTGAGACAAAGTTGGACACATGAATACAGAAGTAATGTCATATTCAAGGATAACTTTGTTGGCATCATCCAATGGCAGCAATGGTTATCAGAAAACTTAAAATGAAAGGAGTAAAGTTGCCTTTTATCTCATCTGGTTTCGAATTATACCTACGAATTCCCATTGCTGAAATCTGTGGCAAAAGCTTTGCAATCAAAAAGGAGAGATATGTTACAGCGTTAGAATCACATAAAAAGAATTTTGATTGCCGTGAAAGATCATCGTGGTACTGCGAATGATGTTATGCTATGATTTATTAGATGCTGCTCACACATTTTATGAAAGTAATGGAACAGAGCTACAGACGCCAAGAATCGTTTGATGAGAACGGCAATTCTCAAACCCTCCAATTTCAACTCTTAAGGAATTCTGGAGAATGATGCCTTTATCGATTTACTTAGACTGTAATAGTGTCTCTGGAAGAGAAATTTTCTGATGTAAAATTTACAGCTAGCTCACTTTTCTCAATACGCTCTTTTATAACATTGGACATGACTGTGTAAGATTTCAGAGAAAGAAACATGATCAGGCTGAGCCATGGTGCAGACTCTGGATGGATGAAAAATTAAAAAAGGAGAACAGGAAGAATTGAAACTAATAGAGGGGGTAAAAGTCACTAAGACTTTCTTTCGTGCTACAAAACAGGCTATGTACATTTCTCAAGCTCAACCTTGCACAAGAAGAATCATTGAAAGTTAATTTAATATATTGCTGAGATCAACCATTTCCAAAACCCGTCTAAGTACACAAAGCTGCTGCTTGAGAAAAGGAAAAAGATGAAAGAAATTTGTGAAAGATATATTGAAGATCCACGAAAACTGGCTTTTCCACGGCTTTATATATATATATATATATATATATATATATATTTATATATATATAATATATATAAATAATATAATATATTATAAATAGTTTCTTATATATTGATAAAAGGTACTATTAGATTTATGATTATTTATAGTATATTATATATATAAGTATATAAATAATTATATAATATAATATAGTTATTAATTATAAATTATAATTATATATATATTATATAATAATATATATATATATATAATATATATAAACCTTGTTGTTATTGGAATGGGTTACTTTTATTTTTATTTTTCTACTATATCGTTTGAAAATAATGTATATATTAATTTCAGTGTTAAACTTTTAATCTAAAAATAAAGGACTCCAATATTCCATACTTATAACATTTGTGAGGTATTGGACGTAATTTTCCATCCTAAAGGCGGGTCACACAATTCGGAGTTTGTAGAACCTTTGCCAAACCCCCTGTGTGTATGGGCCATTTGGAAGAGTTTGCCCTTTATCTTGTTTGTCCAAATGCACAATCTTTACATCGCCTTGTGTGAAAAGATTTGTGGTATTGCAAACCAAGCAATTACAAAGCTTGCCAAATACCCATCGCACATTATGATGTTTGGCAAAGGGTCGACCAACTCCGCATGGTGGAGCCGCCTTAAAGAGTAAAGACATCGACTGATTTTTGCCGATTTTCATGAAACTTTTATGAAATATTTGAAATGAACCTGAAAGAAAGGAAATCGTAAAAAGAAGTTCGAAAGTAACCTGAAGAGTGTGTCCCTTATTATATTATAATATATTTATAAGTTATAATTATATTCATATTTATATATTCAGTATATTTATATATTTATTATATTATATATATTTATTATTTATATATATTTATTAAATTTATATAATTAAATATTATATTATGTTTTATATTTATTTTATTGTTTCTTATATTATATTATTATTATATATTATATATTAATTATATATTATATATATTATTATCTATATTATATTATTATATATTATATATGTACACAAAAATATACAAAATATTATTCAATGTATCAAAAATATATAAATTTTACAGTTTCTTTTACATAAGTATTGTTTTATATTAGGCAATATCAAAAGGAATTATATAATTAGCATAATCCTAATAAATAATAATAACTAATAAAATAAAAAAATTGATATCATCTTAATATTTATTAAACATTTAATCGTTTTGCTATGCTCACCGAGAGAGAGAGAAGAGAGAGAGAGAGAGAGAGAAGAGAGAGAGAGAGAGAGAAGTAGAGAGAGAGAGAGAGAGAGGAGAGAGAGAGGAGGAGAGAGAGAGAGAGAGAGAGAGAAGAGAAGATAGAGAGGAAAGGAGATGAGAGAGAGGAGAGAGAAGAGAGGGGGCTTCTAAATAAAAAATATATTCCATTTATTTCCCATTAAACGACTAAAGTTTATAAATTATAGTCATTTACTATTTCTTGTGCATACCATTGAGAAATAATATTAATGTTTATTTGATAGCCATTTGTGTTTAAAAGACTATACAAATTCAATAAACTATATTAAACAATTTTTCCATTAAGAAATTATATTAATATTGATATTTATTATACATTTATACCTCAAAAGGTGTGATCAAAAAAATTAATTTTCAGATGTTATCTCAAAAAAGTGTAAAATTTCGTTATGTTAGGTTAGATCTGGATAGTATTGTTTAGGTAATTGTGTATTCTGTATTTTTGTCACAAAATTACCACAAATAAATAAATAAATAATATAATAGAATAAATAAATAAATAATAATATTAATAAAAAATTTAACAGACTGATAATGAAGATAAAAGATTATATAATATATTATATATAATACATGGGCGTGAGCCAGCTCCCAAATATTGTTAGCTTTAAAATTTTAATAAAAGTTTATATCTCTATATATATATATTTATATATATATATATATACTATATATATAATTAATAAATATATATAATAATATTATATATATATATATTATTATTTATTTATAATATATATATATAAGAAAGACGACAATAACATGGACATAGTGTAGGATAATTAAATGATATATATTAAAAATGTATTTTAATAGACAATAGAACTATCAGAATACAATATGATGATGGAAAATTCTGCATATAGATGCAGTTGCAAAATTGATCTTATTAAAAAATAATTTCCTTGGTTCAAGGCAAATTTATATCAACTTCCTTGGAATAAAATAATCATAAGTGAACTAAAAATTTAACGTGATGCATGCATTATAGCCAGCCCGTTTAACTTACTATGTTTTTTCGCACTGTCATAGGAAATTACTGCGTTTGTAGCTACCGCCGTTCTGTGGATGGCTGTGAGAGTTATCCAAAGCCTTTTCCGCTCGACGGAAGAAGGTTCAGTCTTCTTTAGACTTTGGGAGCAACAGACTTGTTCTTCACTATCAGTTTCCTTTTTCTTGCCAAATTTTTGTATGATCCAAAGTGATTAGTAGGGGTGGGCATACCTTGTTGCATAATGCGCCGAAATTTTCACAGACAGTCAGATGCGCATATGATATATATGTACGTATATTAATATATATATAATTATATATATATATAAATAATAATTATATATTTATAAATATATATATTATATATATATAGTATAGATAATATATATATAAATAAAAGTATATCTATATTTGTGCATAGCACATTTTCTATAGCCTGAAAGATCTTATCCATCAGTTCAAAGTAATATTTATATATATATAGGTATTTGAATATATATAATCGCAGAATATGTGATTTCTCTATTATTAAATATTTAAATTTTCTTTGAATTTTAAAAAAAAAGGCAACATTTCTAATGCTGTTATGAAAAAAAAATCAAGTAAATTAAGCATGAACCGCTTAAAATGTCTTCAATAAACTTGATTCCAAAACTTGGGGATAAATAAAAACAAAAACATTTTTTTCACTGATGTATCATTTGCGAGGTTTTATTACAAGGTAATTTAAATCATGTTTCATATGAGTTTGGAAGAAAGAATATATTGAATATGAGAGTCACCGCTACAAAAAAATTCTTTCCTCCAATTTAGATACTTCTTTATATTTAGCCAAATTTAACAAATTTCTGAAATAAGAAATTTAAGTTTTCTAAATAAATCGAAGAAAAGGTTGACGCAGACCTCTGTTAAAATATAATCTTGCAAAAGTACCGTACAATGCCATTGTATAATCGCCAATGCGCCACGTTTGGCGCATGCGCAAAGGGTTGGCCACCCCTAGGCTGCAGTTGAAATAGTGTAACGAACTATAAAAGGAAGCTGTCTTTTTTATTAAACAGCCATCAATTTGTTTAGATGAAGTGAAAGGATGCTAGATTAATATTGCAAGGCAGTTATTTCAGTAGATGAGCTTATTCTAAGATTGGGTTATAGAATCAGATAGCGGATTATAAGGATCTCTCCAGATCCGGTGGATTTTAGTGATGGTTGCTGCGGTGCTGCGGTACTGAAATCGTGGTTATTCAGATCAAGTCCAGTTAGTCGGCGATTTGAGGCTTTTAATACTTATATGATTTTTTCTTCATCTTTCCGATGGCTTCTAACCATTTCCAATATGTTGAATGTGCTGCGAGTTTTGACGATATCCAAAGTCTTATATATTTATATCCTTTAATTCTTTTCAAAAGGGTTTTGTCAATGACTTGATTCCGGCATTTTCGTAAGCGTACAAATTCTTGCACATCTCCTACATGAGCTTACCCCAAAGCATAGTAAATCGTGCGTACCCAGAAAATGTACAAACATGAATTATGGGAATTAATAAATATTTTTTATTCTTCTGATTTTCTTAAATGGTTAATTTGGATGTCTACGGCACGTCCTGTTAGAAACAATCTTGGCAGGTCACAGCATTTTATCGCCACTTCTTATGTTGAATGTCCTTACACAACGCATGACATCTTTATAATTATGAAAGGTCTTTATATTAAAGAGCCTAGACCCATCTGCAGAACTTTTATTGTGGAAATAAATCCAAAATTGCAATAATAATAAATCATAAATTATATACTTAATATATTATTATATTATATATAATATATATATATATTATACTATATATAATTTTATATTATATATATTATATAATATATATATATATAGAATATATTATACTATAATAATCTGCAAAAGTAGTCGAGCATAATTAAGAAGTCTTGGTCTAGTAATAAGCGATTATCGCTACACAATTTAACTAATACTTAAAAAGAGCATAGACAACTTACACAATGACCTTCCTTTGATATGATTATATTGTTCCCTTTAGTACGTAGGAATGAAGCATAGATGTAAGCTGTCCATAAACTCTGCGATCGCAAGCAGAGTGGTGTTGTTGTTTGCGTAAGAGGTAAACCTCTTAGGGCTTACTGCCCTGGCCCACCCTGACCGAACCAGTTTATATAAATTATATTTAAACTATATAATATATTATATTATATTTAATAATATATATATATACTATATATATTATATATATATATATATATATAAATATATATATTTATATATAATAGATATATAATATTATATATATATATATATAATAATATATAATATATATATATATAATAATATATATTATATATATATATTTATATATATAGTAATAATATTGCGTTTCTTCTTCTCATCTCTTATATTCCCTAGAATGGTTAAGTGTGCGCGACGGGCATACGGAAAGAAAAAGTAGAATAGAACATGACACAAGTTCGAAAAGAAGCCAGCATTACCGCCTCAGTTACATTAATTAGTGAGAACTCATCAGTTAGAAAAAATCCATCCTAAAGCTCATGGACGCGATGGACCTCACTATAGGTGTTCGTCAATGTAAGGTGTTCATCCCCTTGGCCCCCCCCCAGGGGTTCTGGCCCCACAACAAGCCCCTCACAATGCCGCCATTCACTCCTGTTTAGGCCTTTCTTCTTCGCTCTATTCAAGACTCAATTGTCTCTCTTCAACAGTTCGTTTTACGACTTCATCAACTTTTTCTTTGGTCTATCAGCCGTCGGTTCCAAATCTGCGATCACTAACTTCGCATTAACTTACCGATATCATTCATCCGTTTAAATGACAAACCATTTCACATACTTTCATTATTTCTCAATTTACCCTTTTCACAAGACCACTCTCTAATAATTCATTCTCACTTTATCATTCTTTCACACCTAGCACACCTAAATTTCCATTACGACCATGAACTTTAGATCTATACTTCTATCCAGACATATCTACTATTATATGCAATAACACACAGGTAACAGCATACCCACGTAAGACACTAGCAACTCAAGACTTAGTCTTTACATTCACCATGACGATTAATTGCATCTAGCCACCTTCCTGCCATCCACAACTTCCTACTACACTCTGCATCGCCGTTCCCTTCTCATCCAACATGTACACTAAATATTTAAACTCAACACTTGTTCAAGCTGCTCATCATTCTAACATAACTTCACAGAGGATTGTAATCCTAACTTAACCTAACCTTACTCTTTTCTCGTTTCTTTCAGCCTCTCACACACCCTTCCAAACCTTTCTATCCAATCCTCTCAAACTCTCTCAGATTACCACACAGAACAAATCATCGGCGAATAATAGTAGGCCCCTCCATCATCTCCATTCTCCCCATCTAAACCATTAATAGCCATCCCACCTGCTAATTCGTTCATAACCCATCCATAAAATTTGATATAACAAGGAGACATAATAACCTGTCTACTCCGCTTATCCTAAAACACTCACCATGAACACACATTTAATTCTTACACACGTTTCAGTATCATCATACATACTTTTGATTCATTCGTAAGCCTACTACCACCACCATATATCACTAACCCGGTGCCAAACCTGCTATTAAGTCTACATATACGCCTGTTTGCGAATCCATAAAATCCTAAATACAAAACATTCTTTCTTTCTCCTCATTTTCTCAATCATTGTTTTAATGTAAATGTTTGATCCACACATCCTCTAACGCCTCTAAGTTCACCAATCAGTCCTTCATTCACTCGACGCCTTCTTTCGACCAAAATATAAAAGAGTTAGTGATATACTCAATAAACTTATTCCCCCTATAATTTCTACAGTCCCTCTCTCTCTCTTAAACTTATATATAGGTATATTACATGCTCTCCTCAATCCCTTGAATATAACCCTATAAAGCTTTGTTATACAAACTTCCTAAATCAATATCACATCTGCATCCGTCTTGGATCATTTCAACCGTAGTTTCCTATAACTGTAGATTTACCATTCTTGAACTTTTCACTCTAACCATTCCCTCCTTCTATAAACGATCCCCAAATAACTGTTTGCACCATCAAACACACCATTCTACTATCACCTCTCATTACTGTCAATGTTTGTTGGGCAGATTTTCGAAGTGTTCTTTCCTACAGCTCCTCTAACACCGCATTTCTTCATACAAATGCACATCCGATTCATATTTTTCTAGCAGATTCACTTATTTCTTCTTCTAACTTTCGGCTTCCTCAGAAATTCCATTCCTGTAGTCTCATTCATCATTCCTTACAAACTGTCATTTACACTCTTTGTTTTCCTCCACGTATCACACCTTTAGTATTTCTTTTTTACCTTTATATAATTTCAAGCCTTTCTTTCTGAGTCCTCATCATTATTGCTTTTTTTAATAATTCACCAGCTTCTTTTTACCTTTCACCGCTTCATCACCTCGTTCATGTCTCAATTTCACTGTTTAACATTCTATTCCCTAATTAGCACTATCCCCATACTCTCTTGCACTTACTCAACATATTTGCTGTCTTCATATTTGCCCCCAGATTTGTCAGTATTTACCTTGTTTTCTAATTCACTTTATACTCGCTGAGGCGCTCTTACATACTTTATCTATGGTTGCTTCACTCAACTTCACTCTCTTATTTTACCTACTTCCTTTCGTATAATCTCTCCATCCAAGCCCCACTAAATTAATTGTTCCACAACAACATACTATTGTCCGATAATCTCCATTCCTAACCCTTTACTGATTTTAACATCCACACATACTCACATCTCCTTTCTTCAAACCAACACTAAATAATCATACTTTCCTCGATACCATCTCTACTACAACATATACTTAGGATACTTTTGTGTTTAAAGAAAGTATTATACACACATAGCATCCTCTTCACAGAAATCATCACATTCTACATTCTCATATTTCCTCATCGCCACCCCACAACCACTGTTATAGCATCACTTTTTTGATACCTATTCCAACCATTTATCCCCAACACTATAAGTCTTGAAGCTTCC
>JABUQX010042100.1:0-35000 GCA_015478945.1 Trachelipus rathkii
CATGTTCTTGTATATGAGATGTAGTATTTGTTCCGCAATCACAAGTGTCTCTGATTGAGTTTTCCGGGAATATTCTATCTAATTGTCTCAAGCATAACCTTTCAATCTACTACTAAATTTTCTTTTCTGTATATCTGTCTCTAACTCAACTGACTAATTCTAATTCTTCGTACTGACTTAGGAGAAACTTAGAACACATTCTCCTCTCTTCTTCACATTTCCTCTAAAATAGCCCATTCTTGGTGAATTTCAATTGTTACCACGGCCATTGTTTTTTCCCTTTAAACATCTCAAGAATAAGGTTTGGTGAACTTGCTCACCCCATTTTCAATCCAAAATGCCTACAAGGAGTTAGTGCAGTTCCTCCCATCACCCGTATTCTCTGATCACCTTTGAGAAGAAATCCAACATGTCTAGACCTTATCTAACTCTATTCGTCCCGATCGACTTCTCATATCTGTTTTCTGTTCTATCTCTCCAAGTCTCTGCAGGAAAGACCCCACCTACTGCTAGAAATACGTTTTTTTTGGTCACTTTACACTGGCTGCAAATGAGTACGACACGAAATAACAGGCGATTTGATCGGTATGTACTCACCTCTGTACTACCATATGATGACCTAACAATCTATACCAATAGGCAAGGGTTCCGTAGGAAGTGTGGCAACCAGCGTGAGATAATTCTCGAGGTGTGCGCCCCAAGTGATTCTTTACCTTCATATCTGCTATTACACACCGGAACTCTGCTCGGAATTATTTGTCATCTCAAAGATTCAAATACAACCCACATGAGCAACTATAATATCATCCCCAGAAAGTCGTCCAAAATATTCTCCAGGCCCGCTAAAAAATTCTTTTCTCAGTGAAAATGCAATAATCTTACTGGCTCCTCTTTCTGCACGTCCTTTCTGACATTTTTCAAAACATGTTTAACTCTTAGATTGCTTCTTCTCTTTGCCCTACTTAGTATCGACTAACACAATTGCCGTTAACCTTCCACTAAAGCTGACCTCACTGTTCAAACCTTGACTTCTTGTCATAACTTAGACAACTCCAGGTCTTTTCTCTTTCTCCACCTCCCTCCAACTCATTTATGCTAATATTAAGGTAAATTTTTTTAAATGGGTTGTTATTTCTGCTTATATAATATACTGATATATATATATATATATACTAAAGTAACTATCATACACAGCTATAATAGATTCGATAAACACATTTTAGCTTTACACAGTATTAGTATAATTATAATAATATATAGTATACTTTACCATTATTTATATAGGCGAGTAATATGTATAGAGAGAGCCCTATAATTCTATATATATTATATAATTAAACTATTATATATATATTCATATAGCTCTATATACAATAAATTTAATGAGCTCCTCATTATTATTGTATATGTTGTTTCATAGACTATTATATATATATTATAATATAATAAATTATATAGAAGGTAATAATGATACGATAGAAGTAGTTATATATAAGTTTATTGAGAATTTATCATTATAATATATATATATATATAATACCTATAGATCTTTAGTAAGTTATGAAAATGATTTTATAAGGAAAGAAAGTGCAGCGGTAATCTCCTCCAGATAGGGCAGCATCCTGGGTGAATGCTCACGTCTCCCTCTCTACTCGCAAGCCCCGTAACGCACAAGTATCCCTCCCGAAACTACGTACGTTACCAATATATTATATTATCATATTTATATATCATTATAACGTATATATATATATATTATTCCATAAGATAACTACTATAGTATTAGAGATTTAGGCCATTATTGGGCGTTGTTTATCTTTTTATTCGAGATACTAAAGTTTAAATTTTAAATTTTACGGTTTTTAATGCAGGTTTTCATTACGTTGGGGTACTTTTTAAATTATTAGGCTATTTCTTTTAGTCATTTGTTTAAGTTATTTTGTTTGTCTGCGTGTGTAGATTTAATGTGTTTTAGTTTAGTGTGTAGATTTTTGTATGTGGCTTTTAACTCTCTAGATTTTCAAAATTACCCTAAATAGGCTTTTTAGTCTTTTGCACAACTGCCTATTTAAAAGTGGCGCAAATATGGAGAGTATAATACGTTTGTATTGGCTCCTGACGTTCCACAATGGTTTTGTTGTTGTTTTGTTTTCTCTATATACTCCTTGCTTTTAGATCTGTTTGTTTTTGTGCTTTGCTTTCTGCTTTTTGTCCGCTGCTGTGGCTCGTGTGTGGCGTGTAGGATAGGCAAATTGTACACAGGCTCGAGACTATAATATCAATTTATTCGATAGACAGCGCGGCCTAAAATAAACAACATCAGAATCTTTTGCACACATATATATAGAATATTCACCTCTCTACTCTATACCCTAATCTTTTAGAGCTCTATGTCTGAATTTCAGATGGCTAAGAATTCATAACCTGCTATAACTCATTAAAAGCGTAATCCAAAACTATCAACTTATTTAAATAATTTCACGAGTCCTCATAGAGGTGGATGACAGTGCATATGTAACAATTAAAACACTCCATAACAACGCTATCGAGAAATCTCGCAAATCCTAACTCGATGTTTTCTAATGGGCTTAAAACTTCTTACTTCTACTACAATAAATACTTGTCTTCTGCTACTGAGTTTCTCACTAAAAACAGATTTTCTAACTCCTTTTTTGAATAGCTATCTTAACTAAGCTAATGTAAAGAAAATTGACTCAAGAGACTGTTTTATAATTCTTCTCATCCCAAATGAACTAGAGGTGAGTCCATCGAGTATGTACGTTAATGGTGACTCTACATGCATAAATCAGTCAACAGTGTAATTACTATAGAGGGGGTTCTTCATCACCTCCATTATCCTTTATGCTCTCTGAGTGAGTGCGGTGAGAGGACGTCTGCTGCAATAATCAGATAAATTAATATTAATTATCTCACAAAAGTGTACTCTGTATCACATAAAATAAGAAGCCATGTCATACATCACACTAATTCCGGATGCGAGTGAGTCCCAACCAAATAATCGGTGGGACAACACAATTTTGTAGGCTATGTTAATAAGTTTCTTTCACACACTAGTCCTTCTCTTCTCTTCATTTTTAAAAAAGTACATTTCTTCTCAACATTCTTCACTCACACTATACTGAGTATATTATAGATAACTTTCACACTTGTGATCGAGCAAGGAGTAAATATGTCAAATTACGGTATCATTGGCTGGCTTTAAATTTTAATTTGACCAAACCTTTAACTAATCGATCACCTCTTAATTTCATGAGAGTTACCTCTCTCCTACTCACACCAATGACGTCGCATGCATGGTCAACCTATCGACTATTTTTTACTCGCAACGTTGGATATCGGAGGTCGAGTCCCGAATTTGAGGAGAGGAGACTCTCTTGCGCTTGTGAGATAATACTTATAATGAAATGACTGCTCTTACACATGGATGAGAGCTGGATAAACGTTATAATCTCTTCCTCTACAATTATTCTAATACATTCTGCCGATAAGGTGGAGCTGTAATCTCCCTGATGGGATGAGCAGGTTCGACTATACACTTTACTTCTCGACTTACAATCTGTCTACTCTCATCATATCGCATGGTCTGTGTATCTGTCCTTGTTCTCTGGCCATTCAAAGCCGCTGGAGACAGTGAGGTCAAGGGAGTGCGCACGAGAAATTTTACACTCTCTAAGTTTCTATCATATTCACTCTGTGCTATAGCCGCTCTACTATATTTGCAAGAATCGTCTGCACGCAGTGGTTATCGGGGAGAGTTCGACGAGCGTCAAAGCGAGAAGTGCCGATTACTTCACACAATACAGTTGAGCAGTCACGCTAAGCTCGTTGAATTCTCCCTCATAGCCTGACAATATCTTTGCGCAGGCAGTACGGTAGCATAGAAACACATCTCTAACCCTCTCTAATCTGTCTTTCTCGCTCACCTACTTAGTTCCACGTTGAGAGATGGTCATCCTTGTTCCTTCGTCTATAAACTTCCTCCAACTGAACAATGCGAACCAAATCTCTTATCTGCTCACTAATTTAGCCATCACATTCATCATATATCCTATCTGAGATCGATTATTTATTATTATTAATTATTTCTGGCATTCCTATCATCCTACTTACTTCCATATTCACTCTCTTAAGTGTTATGTTCCATTATTATGTTCATCTATTTTGTGCCATTTAGTATATATACATATTCTCAGAATTGAGTGGTACTATTTGGGATTTCACTTATTGAAAATCTAACGAACGTTAGGCAAAGGAGCGCCTGGCCTTAGCACGAAATTGCCAACCTACCATACGAGCTTATTTAGTTAGAGTGTACCGTCGTCGAGATACTTAATCCGAGTTCATATAATTTCACCAAGCTCCCTCGTATTTAAGACGTATTCTATATTCTCATAAGTCTTAATACTAACCCTTATCTTCCTCCTACGCAGCTTATAGGAATCAGTGAGAGCTCTCACAAATCATATACCTGACGTAAAAAGGTATTAGCCGCATATCTCACTAACTATAAACTTATCGAGCCCTATACGCTCTTCACTTGTATTCTACTCCGTAAATCTTTGAAACTCTCATCACTCACTCTGACTTTCTGTATAGATCAGTGGCTGATATCTCTCATTGCCCTATTCCAATCGCCAGTACGGTGCTTTCGCGCTCGAGGTCTAATGGGCGGATTTATTCTCTCTTCTCATCTGTTACGCGTGCGCTTTCTATGGTTGGTGTCCAGGAGACCTTTAGGAACTACGTGAGAGGTAGACTTGACTCGTGCTTGGCCGCTTGTGTACACTATCTCCAACACGCACTCTATTTTGGCGGCAAGGTGAGTATCGCAGCGAGTAAAAACTTACGATGAGCTTGGACATCAAATTCAAGCTCCCCCTGCTTTAAGATACATCTGTGCTGTTGATACTTTATGTCTAGTTTTCACTCTTTCTAATATACTGCCGAAGATCAGGTCTGTTGTGTGAGATGTTGGGCGCTTTCTATCTTAACCTTTTCCGTCAATAGTGGGTGGTTTCGCGCGAGCAGGGGCTACATGTCTTCATCTCTAACGTACTATCTTTACATCTTATTAATTGATGTTCTGCTCACCCTGCACATCTAACTCTATCTATCTGCGAGATGTCTCGAATCGACTCGAGCTCTCTCTCTATCATTGTCACATTAACTACATTTCTATATTCAGTGCTTCCTTCTTTTTATATCGAGAAAGCCTCTTGAGTCTAAAATCGGTTCCCGGAGTTCTATTTCTCGGCTGATCTGCTGGATTAAGAAATTTCCGGGTTATGGGTCGTGCATGAATCCCGTTGTGTATAAATGTCAATTCCTTAGAGAAAACTCCGCACGCTGTACAAATCTCCCTCTCTAAGAACACTCCTAACTACTTTCATATCCACGCTTTCGAAGGACTGGCTCTCCTCCTTTCATCTCTCCTGTTGACAGATACTCAGAAACAACTCTGGGGCCTGAACATAAAAGACAAAAATGTCTTGGAGAGACCCTCAACATTCAACAGAAGTTCGCTATATGCTTCCCTATCAACACCACACACTTGGAGCCTCGGTTATAGACTGCGAGAGACTATTACTTTCTTTCTCCTCTTGCTACAGTTTACTACTTTAGCCTCTTCTGAGTTATAAAAAGGGCCCTTATGCGCACGCGCCCTAGTATGGACGTGACTGCTTGTCTCGAGAGTCTGTGGGTGCTCTCAGGTTACTCATCTACCGCACGGTTTTGAATACGGGTCGAGTCAAAGCACAAATAGTGACTGTATAACTGTCCTGTTCTTCAAGCTTCCTTGACCCTCCACTCTCTTTGTGTTGGGTCGATGTTTGGAGTGCTCGTTTGAGTGCACATTTCTTATAGGTTTACTCTCCTTTCGAAGATCTAAATTTACCGCCCCCAATATTTCTCTTCGTAGCGTCAACCCTTGCTTCTCGAGAAGTTGTGCGCTATCTTCGCTTTGACGTACCCACTTTTGAAGAAAACGCCCTCGTGTTCAGAAATGGGATGCCTGTGTCGGCACATATATGATTTTGGTGTATAGAATATGCATCTCAGTTAACACCAGACTATATTCGCTGCGAGTGCCTTTATCCTTTCTTTTCCTGCCTACCTTCTGGTCTGTATTTCGTGTGTGCGCTTTACATGTGCTTTTTCATACTTTCATTTCACATATATTAAAGAGCTCCGTCGTGTAACTGTGCTCATTCTGCGTAATTTAGCGTTAGGTGGTACAGTCTTCTATGTTATGATTTAATATACCCTCTCCTTGTAATAGGGAGATTCTTGCCGTGTAGCGTTGCGTTGATGAGATTAGTGTAAATAGCTAGAGACTTAGATATAACTATCATATATATATAAATATATTATTAATAATAAACTTCAAATGAACAATAACTAGTAGTAAAGATAATAGCTTATGAGTTTATTTTATATCACTATATATAGAGCAAGCTAATAGTATAACGATATCCTATAATATATTTATATCATCTACCCTATAATAATAACATCGGAACTTTCCCACTTTTAAAGGATGTTAACCCGATCCATACTATCGAGACGAGACGATTGTATTCGATTTCTTTTCGCGAATAGTAATTATCAATTTCAATAGAGCGTGGAGGTCACTAAGAGAGGATATTTTTGTATATGTTTTTTCACACCTATAAGTTGTATATTATCCCAAGATATACTCAATATGCTATATATGATGACACACACGTTCACGCGTCTCTCGTGCCCTTCAGAGTCGAGAAAACTGGGGGGACTGTCGTCCCCCTCTGTCCTCACACCCTGTGTCGGCCGAGCCCCTTAATATATAATAAATTAAGAAACATAACATAATAAACAAAATTAACCATATACCAACAATTTAACATGATAAATTCTAAAAAGCAACATGTGAGACAGACTTTTTGCGGTCACTTCTTCTATGGAGTTTATAGAGTTAACACGTACAGTGCACATGGTTAGACGAATTAGTGCTTCTGAGCGATATTGTTTCGATAGTTTGTATTGCGCTCACACTCTCATCGCTAACATCTTTTAAGGGAAAGTTCCTATAATATATACTATTAGTATATAATATATGCTACGTGACTACTATACTTCCTACAGTATACTATGTATATTTAATATTATATATACTATATATATATATATATATATAATATATTATATATATATATACTATATATATATAGTAGGTAAAATTTTTTACAGGCAAGCACTATTTTCTAAGTCCACTTTCGATATTTGATGGGTTCGTATAAATCGAAATTGATACTTTTGTTTATACTCGATAACATGAGAGAGAGTGTCCGACGGTAATATCGATACATATAATATAAATATATAATATATATATATAATTATGTTACTAATATAAATACTATATATATTAATAATACTATAATAGCTATATATATTATAATTACTTATATGAAAATAAAACCAAACTTCACAGAATATAAGTTTAACTCAAATGGGAAACAAATTTTTTTGAGATTTATAGAGTACGAATAGATTGTTGCGTATAAATGTCCCAAAAGTACTCCATTTTGGATTTATAGGGTTTTTGGGTAGTACTCACAACCAGTACCCACGGGTAGTTGCCGCCCCGATGTTCAAGGAGTCCGGGGTCCTCGGCCTCTAAGGTGGAACTTCACGGGGGGACTAATCCCCCGCCTCGGGGTGGTCTCGAACCTCTTGCAGGCTCATTTGGACTTGTGGTGCGCGGGTGGTTCCTCGACCATCCCCTCACACGCGGGATGATGATACACGTCCCATCGCGGTGCGCGCGCGCGAGTGCGCGGTGAGCCGCGCTAACACGCGGTAAATACTAACCATTTTAGGGGCTCGAGTTGCGCCTAACTGTGCGGTAAAAGATAGCCCCAAAACTTTACTGAACCAACTATTGGCATGCAGAACGCATACTCTAACTTTTACTGATAGACATTTTAGTAGCTGCCGAAATATATATATATACTATATATCCATATTATACATGGGATAAAGTATAGATCCGAGAGAGAGATAAGCATACAAATATACTATATATTTATTTAGTTAATATATTTAATGAAATAATACGTAAAGTTCTCTCATATATTATATTATATATATTCTACAATATATTAAAGTACTTACAAATTACAATTCATGGATAGTGTCCGTATACTTGCAGAAAACTCGATTAATTTTGCTATCCAACTCTTCTATCTAGAATATATTTTTTAAACATATTCGCACCATCGATCTTTTGCTTGCAATAATAGGTTATTGAAGTTTCTAAAAAACCTAGCATGCCACCCAATGTTCTCGCACTATCACACTAAATAATAAATCACTTACATCATTTAGTAAACTTATGCGCTGACAACTTCACTTACACATGCTCGACGCTCTCAGATAAACTTTGTGTGAGTATACTCGTTAACCAGAGAGTGCCTTTTTTATTTGATCATCTGTTAGAGCAAAATCGATTTACAACACTTAATCGGATTTAATAGTTACACATAGAGAGTGTATTGAGCTAGTAAGTCTCCAGTGAGAGAGATAATCCCGAGACTAGGACTTAGTTATTTTTGTGCTAGAGCCGAAAATGTATACAAATAGCTATATATTAAATATAATTAATACTATATATAAATAAATATTATAATAGTTATAACTACCGCTTGCTCACAATATATATATATATGAGTACATATATAATATATATATACTATTAGAATAACCATTTATTATAGTGAGTATTGCATGAGATATAATTGCGGCGCCAATCACATTGTTGCGTCACATAACCATTCTTAAAAACACTACGTGGGCTGGTCTTTGTGATTTTGAGCTTCAAGCTCCTACGTTTTGCTTTAAAAACCGTCACATTTCACATGCTATCCACCCCAGTAGATATCTGAGTAACGTCAGGCTCGGCAGGCCTTATAGTTTGAGATTTTAGAATTGAGTAGTAAATGCATCGCGTATATTCTATAACCTGCTAGTTGTAAACATATATATGCGATCATTATTTTGTGCAACTTACAGTTCTAACGTGAGAGAGTCGAGAGTGCGAGCGCTAACTAGCCGGTTCACTAGAATAAGACACAACGTTTGACACTATACAAGCTACCGGTGACTTCGACGAAAACAATTGGAGGGTTTGCTGATTTATCTGTCGTATTCGATCGAGCCTATGGTTCATTATATCTTAAAAGTTCTCTTTTATCGTACTCGTAGGAGTTTTGTTCGGTTTAAATTTTTTAAAGAGCTTCATGGCCTAATGTAACCTGAGAGAGTAGTGAGAGAGGATGGCGACGTGAGTAACTCACATTACGAATTTAATGACATCGCTGCTGGCAGGAAAGCCGTACATGCCGTTGTTTCAAGGATGCTGCGAGATGCTCTGAGAGCGCACGTAGAGTTTTGCTTTGTGGGTTCCCTTTACTCGGACGAAGTTAAAAGCGAAGAGTTAAATGAGAGTTTATTGAGTGTATCTGGAATAGCAGTGTCGAAGAATATAGTGAAAAAAAACAAATATCATATCATAGGCACCAATTGCAACTACTACTGCATATAAGTGGACGAGTGTGTTTCATGACAGTAATAACACTGTACGATAACTAATTTTGAAAATCTAAAGCTATAAATTATTCGTTAATGTACGATTTCCAGTGCAATTTTTTTTCTTTGAGAAAGAGGTGGCAAAAAATATATATATATTAATTATGAGCGAGATATAAAGTAATTACTAGACGGCTCTCAATGTTTATTATATATGATAGTATAAATTAACTCCTGATGTGAAATTATATGGAGTTACCTTTATATTACATTATATATAGTAGTACCTAATTGAGCAATATAATACTATCAAAGAGGTTACGTGAGAGGGCGAGTTGTTATATAGGCTAATATACTCACGATATAGAATAGTCAGTATACTACTATTATAGTGAGTAATTATATTCATGTATCGTAACAAACGTGCGAGGTAGATTATGTATATAACTCTCTAGTTATTCGGTGTTTTTTTTGTTAAATAGGTTTCGTGTATGTGAGACTTTTGACAAATATTTAAAAACTCAAGTAGTTCATGCATATGACACTGCGGACACTCGAAAAAATGTATAATATGTGACTTGTTAGATAATTGAGCGGAACTTTTTTGTGAGAAATTGATTGGAAATGAGTGACTAATCGGCCGTCAAACCGACAGGTAGTGAACAGCTGTGATTTCGAGCGAATCAGTAATGTCACCAAGTAACAATAGCCTATCAATAATGAGATATTGCCCTAGATTTTCGATATTGGTGACTCAAATTACTGTCACTACGCTTGTGACGGCATTAGTCAACTCCATTCCAATCAATTCTCTCACCAAAGTTGCTAAAACTCTTTCCAAATCAAGTTCCCATCAGAACATTTCTATCACATCGCGAGTGTCCGCGTGAGCAGTATGCAAATAACTTATTTTTAATATTTGCAAAGTCAATGCGAATATTTTAGCGTTTGAATAACTAATTATATATATATATGAGTATATTAATGATATAATATATATATATAAATATGTTATTATAATATTTACTTAATATATATATATATATATATATATATATATATATATATATATATATATATATATATATATACGTATATATATATATACTATATATATATATAATATATATATTAATAATATTTCTCTATATAATTATTATTTTGCTCCTTTTCTCAAGAACAAAAGTCACTGAACGTTATCATTACATAATTCTTACTTAGATTTTCAATTAGTTATCGTAGCAGTGTTATACTCGCAATGAAAAATGTAATATTACGGCAGTCAGTTTAGTTTGCTGCAATTGGTGCCCATTTCGTATATTTGAGAATATATTTTTTGTCTTTTATTCATAATATTTTTTCCACACGTCTTAAAAAGATCCATGGACCAAGTTACATAATTTTGATATTTTTTCTCTTTTTCTTTTTTTATTTATCTTGTGGTATATTTGGTGTAGAAAACACAAAGCGTTAGGCGAGCCGCCCACTATGCTTCATATATGCACATAACTTCTTTGATGAAACAAATCGAGAGACATTGTTACTTCTCTCTTGTACAGCAGAACGATTACAAATAGGCCTATAAAATCATTTAAGGTTACAATAGGCAGCATTAAGACTTCAAATTTTAACTCTGAACACCATATATATATTAGAGTAGGGAAAGAAAACGTTATTATAGAATAGAATCAATCTGCTTCACAACATCGACGATAAACAGCGAGAGCCTCACATCTTTTCTTGCGTGAGAAGGTCACCGTATGCAAGTTGTTAGTGACAACAGTTGTATGTACATGATTCTAGGAGTCACTTAGCTGGTGGCAACTGAGTTCTCACTATAAGCACAGTTTACACCTACCAAAATATATGTTTAACTATTATTTAATATACTACTGTGTGATAAGTTTTAAAATATTTATATTAATTTTTATACTATTTAATTTGTAAGATTGGAGCCTGAGTTACTCAGATACCACTATAGCATGTAAATTGACGTATTTAAAGCAAAACGCTGGTGAAGCAAATCCGTGTGTTTAAGAATGTTATGACGGCATATATATATATATATATATAGTAAATATATATAATATATATATATATATATATATATATATATATATATATATATATATATATATATAATATATATATATATAGCTTATTTAAATTTCGGCAGCACAAAAATAAAAACGAAGTCCAGTCGATATTTTATGGGATTTAACAATACATTGGTATTGTAATATTAAATCGATTAGTTGTAAATCGATTATTTGTTACAGATGATAAAATAAAAAAATCTTAACAGTATACATACAAAGTTTATCTGCGTCGCATGTGTAAAGTGAAGTTGTCAGCGCAAAGTTTACAAATGATTGTAAGTGATTTATTTGATATATGCCAAAACGATTGGTGCATGCTAGGTTTTTTAGAACATTTCAACCTAGTTTTGCAACAAAAGAGATGTGAGAAATGTTTAAAAAAATTTCAATAGTAAGAGTTGGAGAAAAATTTAAATCGAGTTTCTGCAAGGTATATCGAGACACTATCCATGAATTGTAATTTGTAAGTACTTTAATATATATATAATATATATATATATATATATAGTATATATACTATATATATATATATATATATATATATATATATATATTATATATATATATATATATATACTATATATATATATATTCGGCAGCTACTAAAACGTCTAATCAGTAAAGTTAGAGTAGTTTTGCGGCATAGTGGATTCAGTACAGTTTTAGGGCTACTTACCGCAACAGTTAGTCAAGACCCCCTAAAATGGAGTATTTACCCTTTTAGGGGGCTCGAGCGGGGGGACGAAGGAGGGGACGTTTCATACCCCGGAGGGGAATGACGAGAACCCGCCGCACACCCAAAGACCAAACAGGCGGGGTCCGGGAGACCAATCCCGGAGGGGGGAATTAGTCCGACCCCGTAGTTCCCCGGAACGAGAGACTCCCGACTCACTGACATCGGGGCGGACTACCCGTGGGTAATCGTAGTGATATACCCCAAAAAGCAATAATCCCAAAAAATGAGTACTTTTGGCATTTATTCGCAACAATCTATTCGTACTCTATAAATCTCAAAAAAATTTGGACATTTGATTAATATATTATGAGTATTATATATATATATATTTATATATACTTATATATTCCTTACTGAGGATAAAATAATATATATATATTACTATAATATATATATTAATATATATATAGTATATCATAGTATATAGTATATTATATTATTACCAAATATCGATTAAATTTTTCATTATAGTTAAGTATTGTTTTTCGGTTGAATCGAACACAACAAAATATCGAAAATGATTTCAACGACTTTTGTTTTGGTTAAATGTAAACTTTTACCATATATAATAAGTGTAATTATTATATTTATAATTTTTTTTAAGAAGTATATATAATATAATATATATATATATATATATAATATATATATAATTATATATATAATATGTGAGAGAGAGGAGTGAGGATATATGATATATGATATATAATATATATATATATAGGGCACTTTCCTTTAAAAGGATGTTACGGAGTAAAAATACAAATATCGAAATATCGCTGAAAACTAATCGTCTAACCATGCACTGTGACGTGGTTAACTTTAACTCCAATAGAAGAAGAGAACAAGTTGCCACAATGTTGCTTTAATATATCATGGTTGAATGTTTTTATATGTTAATTTTGTTTTATTTTTTTTTTATTTATTTTATTAAGGGCTCGAGCCGACGGTGGACAGAGGGGGGACGAAGTCCCCCCCTCGTCCCCCGCTGAGGCCGAGAGACCCTGACTCTTTTCATCTTGGCGATTTAATCTTGGGTATTCCTTTAGTTTAAAAAAAAAAACTTTTTGTCAACCCTCACGCTCTATTGCCTTGAAATAATCGGAAAAAAAATCGATTACATCGCTCGTTCGATATATATCGGTTTAACATCCTTTTAAAGGGAAAGTTCCCTAATATTATTATATATATATATATATATATAATATATATATATATATATATAATATATATATATATAGCTAATATATATATATATATATTATAATATAAGTAAATAATTAATATAATTTACAGTTTTATAACCACCGCTCACGGGCAAAGCCCTATCAAGGAGGGGGTGTTAAACAAATCAACAAAAAAATGCAACTAACGCAAATTACGCAGATGAGCACAGACGCGGCTTAAAGTGAGGGAAGATTAAATTGAGTATGAAACACGAAAGATGGAAAAGAATTCCCCACAGACAGAAAGGTGGCATTGTTATAGAAGGCCGAAAAATTCCAGGAAGAAGGAGGCACCGCAGCGAACTAGTCCTGGAGTTGCTGATATCAACACCAAACTCTACATATGCCGACACAGCCATCCTTGTGCTCCCGAGGGCGTCTTAAAAGCTGGTGGCAACGCGAGTGGAAAGGTTCCTTCGAGCACTTTACCGCTCGGGTACTACTATAGAAAAGAGATAATAAGCACCAACTACGCGCCGCAAAAGGATACAGAGGGTCACAATGAAACATAAAGAAAGAACAGGACAGTTTAAAAGTCTTTTGGCTTCTGACTCGACACCTAATCCAAAACCGGGTGAAACCTGAGCCCACACTGAATTTATGACGAGCAGTACTTCAGCTAAGACCATAGCAAAGGCGGAATGAGTGTGCCCTTGTATAACTGGAGTAACTGGAAGAGGGAAAAAAAGTCTCGCATTAAACAGAAACTCCCAGTTTCTTTGAGGCCGCCTTAGCAACCGTAGTGATGTGAGGTTCTCAAACATTTTTGTCTTATGTTTAGGCCAAGGATTTTTATATTGTCAAACAGGAGAGAAAGAACCGTCGAAAGAGATATGAAAGTAGGAAGGTGTCTTAGAGAGGGAGATTTGTAGAAGTTGAAGTTTTAAAGAATTGAATTTCACAAGGTTGAGACACCCCACCCGGAAATTCTATCAGATCAGCGAGAATAGAATCGGAAAGATTAAGACGAGAGGCAATTCTAGAAAGTAAAAGAGGAGCAGAATTGAAATGAGTTGAAGAATGAAGGGTCGAGTCATCGCATATGAGTGAATAGAGTTAGATGTGCAGGTGAGAAGATCATTAATGAAAAGTAAGAATAAAGTAGTGAGATAAGACAGAACCCCTGGGAACACCACTATTGAACAGAAAAAGAAGAAGAAGTCGCCCCGTCAACAACAGCCGATATTGAGCATTTGAAAGAAAACTAGACATAAGTAAGCAAAGAGAAGGAGGAAACCCAAAGGAAGGGGAGCTTGGAGAGCAATGTCGCGTGCCATACCCGGTCAATGCTTTGGATATGTCAAGCGCCACACGCAAAGTCCTCCCGTAGTTCCTAAGGTCGGAAAGCCCACCATAAATGCCGTAAGATAGGAAAAAGTATATCGGGCCATTAGACCTCGGCGCCGAAACGTACTGGCGATTGGAAAGAAGGGAATGAGATTTCAGATGAATCTAAGAAATGAGAGTTGAAGAGAGTTTCAAAGAATCTTAGATAGAATACAAGTAAGAGCTATAGGGCAAAGTTAGAAGGATCAGTAGCGGCTTCCCCTTTTTGGAAATAGGTTCGGAACATGGCGCCTTACACCACTGAGTGGCGGGGAAAAAAAAAAAAGGGAAAAAAAAAGTGTTTTATTGACCTAGAGAATATAGTTGAACTAAAAAAAGGGAAGAGGGGCGGGGTCAGCAGGAAAGCACACTCCCTCAAAACTCGGGAGGAATGCCATCCGGCCACCCTCCTTCCTAACGTTCGTAGATTTCAGGAGCCCATGCACGCGATCGAATGTAATCACAGGCTAAAGGCATGGGACACCTTAAGAGGAGAAAGGAGTAGTAGGAAGAATGCCAAGAGTCGAACAGAATTGAAATTGGATGAAAACAGTAGGCCGAAGAGATTGGCCTTTCGGTTGATGACATTAGCAACAAGAACATCAAGAGCGAATAAGAGGAAGGAAAGACAGATTTAAAGAAGTTGTTAGAGATGTTTTTGGCAAGGTGCCAGAAAGATTTGTCAGTAGGAGAACAAGAGGTTAGCGCACTTTCTTTTGATGAAAGCTCGCTTTGCTCGTCGAAGAGTTTATTTAGAATGGATTTATTTTTATTTTCTTTTAATATATATTAGATTATGCATTGATTACCAGTAAGTTTTGTGTATTAATTTATGATGTCTTCGCTTATTGTATTTTGTTGTACCTCATGTATACTCCCTGCAACGAATTTTCTAGTCAGAATGAAAAAATTAGCAGAGTGATAGGAGAACGAGAATTTTCCACTACCCAGATACGCACTGTCTCTAGCCTGAATGGAAAGAGAACAAATACAATCGAAATAATGGATGTTTACAAGAGAAAACATGAAGAAGGAATGAAACTGCTCATCCCATCAGAGATAACAGCCCCCACCTTATCGCAGAAGTCGAAGCGTCACCAGGGACAAAGCCAGTCACTTATATTATAGTTAGCGTAGAAGCAACGCAAGCCTCCAATCCGGCCTCGATCAAAGTGGCAAAAAAAATGGCGTGGGGCAGATGGAGCCTGTTGGAGAGAAAGTTTAAAATTAAGAGGATATAAGGTTGTGCGTCAGATTTACCGATAAGAGTGAAAGTGGTGTATTTAAAGAGAGAAGGACTAGTGGTGAAACATAAGTCAAGTGTGTTCAATAATTGGTTGGTACGATGCCGGAATTGTGTGTGGGTTCTTTAATTAGTTTGCTCAGATCGTTGAGAATGCTGAGAATGATTCGGCCTCTCCCCACCTAAATCGTTATGAGAGGACCCCAACCAATTAAGTGTTGTGTACATTGAATCCCCTAAATAGAAGGACCTCAGTATTGGATGAGAAGATATAACAAGTCTCGTGAGAAGTATAAAATATTCAAAAAAGGCGTGAAAATCTGTTCTGTTAGGAGAACAGTAGCAGAAGCACAGATATTGTAGTAGAAAGGAAGAAAGATTTAAGCCATATAAAAATAAAAAACCAAAAAGAACATCGAAGTAGGGATTCGAATTCTCGCGATCGTGTTATGGGTGTTTCTGTTACATAGGCCGTATCCACCCTTCCGACGGAAATTATTAAATAAGCTTGTAGTTTTGGATACGTTAATGAGTTAGAGATGAATTCTTAGCCATCTGAATCCTCAGACGAAGAGAAACAGGGAGTTAGGGTTAGAGTTCAGAGAGTCGAGTGATTCAACAGAGGCAATAGGTTTGAGTCTTAATTTACGATTTAAACATCAAAAATAAGCGCTGCCGCTAATGCTCTCTAATCCACATGGTATGTATTAAAGTCCAAAAAGTCCGGAGCCTGTGTAAAAATTTGCGCATCACTAGCGCGCAGCACACAGAGCCAACAGCAGAACAAAAACAACAGAACACAAAAAAACAAAAGAGCCAATCCACAGAACGTAAAAAAGAGAGAGACAAAACAAAAAAAAACATATGTGAAATCAGGATAAAGTTTGGTACGCTAAAACTCTAATATTGTGTGTGTTAAAATGAGGAAGAGTGTGATAAAAATGCTAAAAAAGCGTATTTACGCAGGACATTTTGAAGACTCTCACCGATGAGTATAAATCGGACCGCACACAAAATCTACACACTAAACTAAACACATTAAATCTACACACACTCAGACAAACAAAATAACTTAAACAAATGACTAAAAGAAAAGCTAAATTTAAAATACCAACGTAATCGAAACTGCATTAAAACCGTCAAAATTTAAATTTAAACTTAATATTAGATAAAAAAGGGTAAATCTCTCTACCAATCCTCTATATATATATATAGTACTATATATATAAGTATATATCTAGTATATAAATACATATATATATGATATATAGTATGCATAATTATAAAGCGTTAGGAGAGTAATAATAATTATAAATATATTATAAATATATTATAAATTAAAATACCTATATAATATATATTATTATATATTATAATTATTATTGTATATTATAGTATTATAGTATATTATACTATATATATATAGGGTATATATAGGGTAATACTATACTAATATATATATATATATATTTAATATATATATATTATATATATATTATATATATATATATAATATATATATATATATATATAATATATATATAATATATATTATATATATATATATTATATATATATATATTGATATAAGTCAGCAAATAACACCTTTAAATAAACTTACAATATTACGCATAAATAGTTGGAGGGAGTGAGAAGCAGAGGATTCATAGAACTGGAATTGTCTAAAGGTGGATTAGAATCAAAATGTTTGAGCAAAGAGTTCAGCTTTAGTGGAAGGTTAAACGCAATTGTGCTTGTCGATACTAAGTCAGGGCAAGAGGAAGAAAGCAAACTCTAAGAGTTAATATTTTTGAAAATGTCAAGAAAGGACGTGAGAAAGAGGAAGCCAGTAAGAATTATTGCATTTTTCTACTGAGAAAAATTTTTTAGGGGGCCTGGAGATAAATTTTGGACGATCTTTGGGAGTGAAATATAAGTTGCAATGGGATTTACTGCGAATTTGAAGATGACAATATTCCCAAAAGGCAAGCGTCCTGTAGCTAAATTAGCAGTTGAAGTAACGAGAGATCATGGCGCACACCTCGCATGCCAGAAGACGAAATTATCGTCACGCTTTGCACACTCCTATGGAACCCTTTCCCATGAAAGCTGATAAGTCCATATGCCATGGAATCAGAGAAGTACACCGTAAGTCGCCGTTATTTGCGGTTGTACTATTTGCAGCATCAAAGTGCCAAAAAAACATTTTCCTAGCAGTAGGTAGAGGGGTCCCCTTTTCTACAGAAGACTGAAAGCAGATAGACACGTAAAACAGAATATGAGCTAGTGAATCGGAGGAACTAAGAGATTAGGAAAGGTCTAGAATGTTTCCGTCTCAAAATGATGATGAAAGAAGACAATAACGGGGTAGGTTGAGTCATGCACTAACTCCTTATAGGTACATTTTGGATTGAAAAGTGGGGTAGCAAAGTTCACCCAAACTGTAGTCTTGAGGATTTAGAAGGAAAACAATTGCCGTTGAGAACATTGAAATCACCAAGAATGGGCTATAAATTAGTATATATTATGAGATGAAGAAGGAGGAGCGAGTGTGCTACTATTTTGGAGGCCTATAGTAGCTCGAAGCAAATTTAGAATATCAGTTGAGGTTAGGAGACAAAGATATACAATGTCAGGCCAGGAGGTAAAAAGGAGGAAATATAATGTACGCTTGAAGACATATCTCACACTAGAATAATTCGGAAAACTCAATCAAAGAGCGAGACGGGGAACTAAACGAGAGCGAGGTTCAAGTGCAAAATTGCAACAACTGTCCTTCGGCTGACAAACATAGCAAAGAGATAGTAGGGATCCTAGAGTAAAGTCTTCGAAGTTCTAACGCTAAGAGAATGAGTGTTTACACTCTCCAATTTGAACACGCACTCATCTTCACGCAGAGGTGAGCTCTGAGAGCAGAGAGAGTGTAAGAAATTAGATGTTAAAACCGAGAATGGTTACTACAAATTTATGAGAACAGGAGACCTTACATCAAAACAGGACCGCAATTTCGTGATGGCCACCAACCCCACTCACCGGAGGCTGTCAATGGCCTTTAATGGTGAGGAGAGTGGGTGAATAAGGGGTTATTTTTGGAAGCCACCCCTAAATGGCTTCTCCGAGACTAATCGCGTGACTACCATTTTTTTCCACCTTTTTTTTCTTTTTAAAAGGTAAGTGTTGTAGTAATTGTATTTTATTTGTGTGTGATAAGGAGAGCTTGCTCCAATGTAAGAAAAGTGTGGATATGAGCGCAAAAGGAAACTGCGATTGGGCACCTGAGTGCCATGGGATGTACCTAACACTCCATATATTCCCAATGGAGAGTATTCTCAATCTCTTCAGGTGGGTTACTTTATTTTAATATATATATTTATACTATATATAACTATCTATATTAATAATAATAATAATGTGATAATGATATATATATATATATATATTATAATATATAACATATATACTATATTAAATATATATATTATATATAGCCTATAGCCTATATAATATATATATGTATAATAATATATACTATATAATATATATATATAAGTATAATATATATATATAGTATAATATAATATAGAACAAGGACTAATATAAATATAATAATATATATATATATATATATATATATATATATAGAGGAGAATTATATATTATTAATATATATAAACATCAAGTATATAATATACCACTATTATCACTCACCTCATCTTACTCACCACTCATACTATACACTATCACAAACTCACTCACCTCACTCACCTCCTACTCACCTTATACTCACTCATCGCTCACTACACCCAGCCCCTACTCACTCACCACTCATCACCTCCACCTCACCGCCTCACTCACTCATACTCATCTACCTCATCACTCACCACTCTCACCTCACTACTATATCATACCCTCAACTACCTCCTACCTCACCACAACCACCTCACTACTCCACTCATCATCAACTCACCCTCACTACTACTCACTCACCTCACTCACTCACCCCTCCATCACTACCTAATATACCCCCCCCACCTCACTACCCCTCCCTCGCCACCCACCTACCTCACCTCCTCACTAACTCACTACCCCCAACCTAAACTACCTCACCCACACACGCTCGACTCGCCACACTTGACACACACCGAACGCGTGACTCGCACGTCGTGGCTCCACCGCCGTCGCCCACGGCACGCCATCGCCCACGCGCTCGCCGCTCGCACGTCGCCGTGCACTCGCGTAACCGCATCCACGCGCTGACGCGCCACGCCCCGCGGTGCAGGCTGACGCCATAAACCCACAGAGGTGCATCACAGCCACCACAACACTCTACACATTACCTCGAATCCTTCTCACTCCTCTCCTACCCATACCATCTCTCTCCCCACACTCGTCCTCCCTCTCCCTTCCTCCTCTCCTTCAGCATCTACTGACTTCCTCCTCCTCACACTTACACCTGTCCCCACCCTAACACCACAACACTCTTCACACTTAGCGACAACCAGATAACGTAACCCTACACACAACTCGATACCCCATACTCACCATCTACCCACCTCATGACTATGAAAATCCATTACCACTCTCCAAAGCTCTTCCACCTCTCACCAACACCACGACCATCACCACCACCAACACCTACACCTCACTCCCACTCTCACACACCTACCCACCCACCACTCCACCTCAGGCGTCTACACCACTCGCACATTCTCATCTCGCAACAACCTCGCTCGCCACCCCCTCCCTCAACACGCTCTTTCTCTCACACTTACATCTACCCATCTATACCAGAATGCTAAATTAACATTGACCATCGACGTACCTCCCACTCACCTCTCTAACTAACCACGCTCTCTTCCTACAATCCCGCCCACCACTTCAATCACCACTATACAACTACACACGACGCACTACCTCCTCACTCTTCGCGCCGCCACTCCCACCCTCGAAGGCGAGGCGTGTAAGAGGGGGGGTACTCCACAGCTTCCCTTCAACATACAGACCGAGCCCTCACACCTCACGCAGTAGGGAGCAAATTTATTAATAAATCATGGTCTCTACACTCAACCTCTCCTACACCCCTACCCCTACCTGCACAAGTCATCCACCTCTTTCTCCTCTGAGTGGAACACTGTTCCTTCGCAGGATAGCACGGAGCCCTTGGGGGGCGAAAGAAGTGTAATAGAGAAATACAACTGAGGCATCGGCTAATACGTGGGCGCAACTCGGGACAGCCCATCACGACCCGAAACCTCGCAGCGTAGTCGAGCCTTCTCGATCGACGGAACGCACCTCCCCCAGCCCCCGCATGACTGGCATTCTACTACTGGACGTTTAACACTTACAAGACAATTAGTTGTGCACCAGGCTGCCTGCAACAATAGTTCTAATAAACCGCACATCACATCTTTCCACTCAAGGTAGAACACACACACTCATCTTTCTTAGGTATTGCCGTAGTGCTACCAACTAGTACGCTCTATGCTACATTATTGCAGAGCCTTACCCCTCGATCTCCCCCTCTGCCGCACAACCACTTATCCTAGAGCTCATCGTTTGAAATGTCTTGAGTATAGTGTTCTACTTGGAGTAAGTTAAGCTACTTACCGCCCGAGTTTTGAAGTCTCTAGGATGTATATAGGGGTCTCCCCCGAAAAGCGTAGCTGAAAATAGATCTGGTTACGCCCTTTTCAAGTTCCATTTCTTGCGTAAAGAGATAGCCATAACGGCCCCCCAATCGAGCATGAAGACGTAATCTCGTCGTAGACGAGATTGCGTCCCCCGTAAGCGGGACGCTGCACCCCCTAAAATTGAAATGATCGTAGAAGGTCGAAATTTGGAATAGGGTATAGAAGATAGGAGAAAGAAGTTGCAATCTGCCTAAAAAGTTCTGCAGGTTGTAAACGGGCATAGGTGCAGGCTCAGGTGCGGCTGCCTGGGCTCGTCCAAATATCTTGTATGACTAGATACAATATTGAGTGTTAACTAAATCATTATTCTTATACAGTCATGATCTCGACTATGGTGTTTGATGCCATGCCCTCATTGCGATCGCTGGGTTGGTCAGGCAGCCTCCGCCGGGTCCGGCCCGCGTGATGCGTTCCCGATGGCCGACGACGATCCGATCCGGCCGAACGGGACGCGCTGACGCCAGCGCCGCCCAGCAGGCGCAAAATTTCGCTATATGAAGACACGTGCCGATCGACGAACCGCAAACGTATTCCCGCTTTTTTCTTTTATAAATTGTATTTTTTAGTCTTTTAGTTCTTTCTTTTATTTATTTATTTAGATTTATTTTCCAAATTTATTAATTTATAAATTTATTCTTTATAATGTTATTTTTGTTTTTCCTAATCTATTTTTTACTCCGCTTTTCTCAGTTTCATACCACGAACCGTAAAATTTTACGTTTCTTTTACACTACCCTAAAGCCGTAAATCACATAAAGTAAAACCCAACATCAACCCACATTTCTGTCTCACGGCATGATCTCACTTGATCTATGGCACTCTCTTGAAGCAGTACATATTTTTTAATTAACAACTTGTCTAATCGTCTTTAACCATACACCTACGCTCAGTAACTCATAGGTGTACCACCACCCTCTACCCCATCTATTGATCTATCTGATCGCTACTTGATCTATCTGATCTTTCGATCCTCAAGTCATATTTTCTCTTAACATACATACCAGTTCTTTGCGATAAAGCAGAAAAGAAAATAAGTTTTTATTTTAAAGCTTTATAACACCTAATCTGCAAACTAATTAATCATCAGTGACAATAATAATTTTTATGCCATCAACATATATTTACAAGTTATAAAGAAAGCATATTTAAAAAACATATAATGAAATAGTTGTTCTAGACTCCAGATAAATTAGAATATGTAGTCCTTCAAAAATAGACCAAGAACTTAACAATATTAAGAACATTATTATGATTTTAAAAAAAGAAATGTTACATTATTGATACTAAAACATAAAATCTAAACATGCACAAGTACAATGAATTCACCTGCCTATCCGTCGCTACTTGCCTCCCGCAAACTCCGAGGACGACACGTCCCATTTTAAGAATAAGTCGAGTCGGCTGTCCAATTTCACAGAGCTAAGTTCATTACAGGCGAATACACCAACACATTTCTTCCACCCTGTAAATTTTCTTCTTCATCTCATCTTTATCTATTCACGATTAATATTCGACTCATGTCAATCTTCGGTGATTGAGGATGCTACAGCCACTACCCAGAACTGACATTGAGGATGCTTAAACTTGTCCAAATTTCGAGATTCAGCTCACTAATGCTTCCTTTTTCCTTTCTTCACAACTCTTCGCCCCAGATGATCAACCATTTACCACACGCTCGACAAGCATCCAGCTCGAGTATCGTATGCGTATAATTAGTTTTCCAGCCATACACGTCTTCGACGATCGATGCTGTGCTTCATCCGCTCGCCAAGATACAGTATTCGACAAATAAATCCGTCAAAAAGCGCACCGAACTTGAGACTGGGAACTCTCATACTATCATCTCCACAATCACGACCGTATGGTCTGACGCCATCCCTCCTCATCGCACACTCGATTACCTCTAGCTCCGAATGGTAAATTTTAAAAGCGGACCTTCCATAGTTTCCAGCTAAGCATCGTGTCTCTCACATTCCTATCAATTACTTCTCATGAGGTGAAGCTACCATATGACGATGTTAGGTATATAACTCTCGCATATCTTGCGGCATTAAAAATTTTAGTCTCAATTCTAATGATTGGATATTTTGCTGTATCTGTCAAAAGAGATTTTCTCGATTTCCATATGTTTAATGGAGATAATTCACTTTACCGTACATAAAGATAACATTCAGTAAATTAAGATAGCTTATTGGAGCTGTATCTGCGGCGAAAACCCTTGCTCTGAACATAAAGAGCAAATTGAGGTGTAGATCTAGTTAACGCGATGCGTGCGTCCACTGATGGTAGAATAAGTCTTTCTTGAGAGAATATGTCCCCGTTTACACGTCCATAATATTAAGTTACTGTTATTTTTTAGTTTCACACTGCGTTGGTTCTATTGTTCTCTCACTCCTCTTAAATTCATAATCTCCACATGATAGCAGATGCAGACCTTTCGCATCCTTGAAATAATTCTAGTAAAGTCTTCAATATAACTTCGATAGGGGTAACTCTCTGCTGATGCTCCTAAAGATGTTTCATTTAAAAACCACCTCAAGCTTGCATTACCAACATGGTATACAAGAATTTGTCTCGGTGGATACCTATGTGATCGCTTCCTGTGAGATCTGAACCATCTTCGTTTACCAACTTAGTCTTCAGATAAAAAAACACATTTGAAGGATCAAGATATTAGTCAAAAGTGCCGGGGATATTGAATTCGAGAGGTACATCAGTATTTGTGATTGCATGAACAGGGTTAATACTGATAAAATTGGATTCACTTACACTGATCTGTGTAGGGTTCACTGAGAAGAGATCCAATTCACTCTTACAACAATCTGGACTGGATGGGTGGGAGAAATGCATCTTGCTGTACAATATCGTCTGAGCGTATATGAAGAGAATTTGTTTTAAACAACTCCCTTATATACGAAATAGTTACAGGTTGTCAATTATTTAATATAAAAAAGTTACCATCACTTATCATCGTTATTAGAGGGCGAACACATCAATACACTTTTTCTTTAATGCCCCTTTCCTATTCCTCTTTACAGGTTTTTTGCGGCGACTTACACCTTGACCAGTCATCCTACGCCGTATTTTCCGTTTAACAATCATCTAACATGTTCATCAGAAGCCATGGCTAGTCGACGTTTTTTAAGCAGCTGTTCGAGAGAGTCGACACGCCTAATATCTGGAAAGTATCTATAACCTGTCCTACGCTTCTTTTAGCAAGGTATATTTTACCTCCTGATTTAAACAAGGGATCGCACGTCGGAACACACGAAGCAAAAATAAACCTAAACCATATCCCATCTGCATTCTTGAACCCCTGAAAATTCTTTCTCTTTCTATTAGTATTATTATTATTTAATGGAGCTTCCTTCTTATGTTTACTTTACACACTGCTGTCCCAAATTGTAATGGTATGGAATTACCTTCTCATCTCTTATATAAATACGAATCGAACTCAATTGGGTCTTACTCAAGTAAGTAGTGAGCATTAGGGAATGTTATAACTCGACAAGGCGTGAAAACCTGACTACTCTTGAGCAAAAGAGGGCTTTAGTATTCCGCTACATACTGATGGCTTATAATATTAGTAAATAAACATCTGCATACCAGGATCTTGTAACAACTCGTAGGGTTACATACAAAATGTAATGAATTAGCGAAAGTAGTTTTTACAAGATGTTATATGAACCAACAACAGTTGACTTCATTTTGAAACACCATTTCATGATATAAAAAAATTGCTAGCTTCATTCAATGCGTTGATTGAGCAAGGTCATTCGATTTTATAATTGAGACACAAACACCCTTAACGCCAACCAATGTAAAGGGATCAATTGAAAATTGTTAAATCGTAATTGCCGACACGCCAACGAACTTAAAGACAACCAAGCTTTCCATGATCTCCCCCTTGGGTTTTATTAGTGGCAATATCAGGTTCTTGACAAATTCGACTTACCAATGAATCGGTTATTAAAGTGTCGAAGTATGTCTAAGAGAGACTTGTATAACCCACGCTTTATAGTAAACCTTTCCATGTAATATTCGATACCATTACGTTTCCTGTATATGTAAACTATCAGTGTTACGATTCTTTTAAGCTGTTTTTTTTTTAAAAATCAAACGCTTCTACTAAATTAATGAACGTACCACTCGGGTAAGGATTACATTCTCAATAATGGCGTCAAGAATTATTTCACTTAAACCTGCTTCATAACATTTCTCGATCAAAAGTTATAGGGTTCATTAATTCTGTATTAAAGTCCGATATTTTATTTTCAGGTGTAGACCATAGAGCCAGAGGAAGGTAGCGTGATAGAAATGATCGTCGGTAGACATGTTTATTGTTTCACAGATACTTATTTACGAGTTAGACTTTTTTTTTACACTATCGAGCTTCTTCCGTATAATGTACATTTACAGCACAAGACTGCTACTATATGCGAATGGGTTAAGGGTATTCTTCGACATCTCTATATACACTCGACGGTTCTAAATTGAAAGCATTATTCAAGGTATATAGTGTAGTACTAGGAAAACTTATTACTCTGTAATCTTTAGGAAAATGTTATATCACTCTTAGTAACTGAGCCTAAGTGTGTTTCCAACATACTGGGGTTCTACAATATCGCTGTAAACATTCGCTACACCGGGGTCGTGTAACATCTTTGAAGGGTCACATACAAAATGTAATAAATCATCGGTATTGTTTTTTGCCACAAGTTTATCTAAATACTCTCTTCCATCGTAGGGATATAACGTATTAATTCATTTAGAGGCGCTTTGATATCGTTAATTCTCAATATTGTGTCATCAGGTAAGTAACTACATTTACGAAACCAGTCTGAAGTGTGGAAAATAAATAAACTTCTATCTTTCAGGTTTACTTGAGCTTGAGACTTTAAAGTGCTTAATACATTGTCTTCGTTGAATGTTTTATTAACTATAAATTACTAAATTTTAGCAATATAGAAGACTTGATCGCAAATTGTTTGTTTAAGTCTACGTAACACATCGGTAAGAGATTTATAGAGACCTCGTTTTAATAAAATATATTTCCAAAAGAAATATTATCGACAGTTACTAGTTCGAATGGATATCTTGTGTTAATTTTTAATACGTTTTTAACATGCTCAACCATTTCTAAATATGATAAGTGCCATATGTGAATCAGGTAATATCTCGATAAGGCGCATCCAATATCAAATTTCACATAAACCCTCCCTTCTACAAATTTTCTCGTTCGAGTTTTATGGGACTCAATAACTCTGTAAGTAAAGTCTAATATTTTATTTCCGGATATAGGTCCATAGAAGCTGATGGCAACGTTAAATCGAAATGATCTTCACTCTCCATGTTCACAAAGTTGTAAACTGATCAATGTTTCTAATTTTCACATCATTTATATAACTATTAAACTTCATTCGATAACCTACCCATTTGACAAGATACTGTTTATTTTTACCTTTCCCTTTAGATACTAATATTTTTCCTATTTTTTACTCGTGACTCTTAGGATCAAACCGTATTTTCTGTATTTCTTGTTTATAGAACCCTCCTTTTATTTTTTCACCATCTAAATCCTCTAGATAGTATAATTTTAACCTGTCTCTCGGGAATTCCCTGATGGTATGTACTTTAAAAACTTCTCTCGACCATCCAGCTTCATACCCTTTTCTGAAATTTTCATCAGTCCTGGATACTCTCACATAATCTCCAGCTTTAACACCCGTGTTATCTTTTATTTTTACCATTGTGTTGATATGTACAGAAGGTTTTTGTCTTCACCATCTCTATCGGGGTATTCTTAAAGTGTTCTTAATGATAAAACCGCAATTATAGGGAGTAGCCAGTCTTGTAGAATATCGAAATATGTAAATGTATTCATCTTCGTGAAATACATATGCATTCTTTCTAATAGTTCTTTGTACTCTTTCAACTATTGCTGCTTTATTAACTTCTTGCCTAAAAACTCTGCACCTTTATCTGTCCATATCATCTGGGGATATCTGTCATCTACATTTATAATTTCTCTGACATGACTAAGCATGCAACAGTCCCTTTGATTATTTTATCTTTAAAACCCTTAACCATAAGTATCTGGAATATACAGCTATCACAAAAAGAATCTGTTCTAACTCATCATTAAGATTTAATATTTTATCATATCTGTCAAATCTAGATGCCATACGTTATCTAAAATGAGGACTATGGTTCCGTGTCGGAAATTTTTTTTTGTATCGTATAGGTTTATGAAGGGTAAAAGCATGCTCACCTTCCAAATATTTTTTCAATTCTTTTTGATTAAGTTGAGGAAACTTTGAAGCGAACCTTGAAAAACCACCGTAACTGTATGATTGTTTCACATCAAAGTAATATTTATCGACCGCTTCCTTAGCCTTCATGACTCACAATGACGTTAACGATAAAGATTATATTCATTTATACTGAAAGGTGATATAAAAACCAAATGTATATATGAAATATTTATTTTTAATTAACAAATAATAATGAAGGCACTTGGGTTGTCCTCCGACAAGCAGATGTATAAATAGAAAGATATCATAGCTATATAACATTTAAATTACAAACAATACAATCATATAAAAAAATACAATAGATAATTAGGAACTAATCCATTTTGAAGCGATGTATGGTTTTTTTCTTTTTCTACCTGCACTTGAACGTAATTTGTTTCTGCTTATCAGCTTTAATCTATCCGATGCAAAAGAAGTACCAGAGGGACTCGCTTCAGGTCTAGGAGATATTAGAATATCATCCAGATCCGCCAATCTTTGTTTATTCTGGATTAAAGTTCTCGAAAAATTAATAGTCTGAAGTTCTTGTTTGATCCTGATCCAACCTGCTACAGGACCCTTCCTCCAATCATGCGAGAGAGATCGGATATCAAACAATATTCGAACCAGCTATTGTTTCTCCGTCAATAATAATTTAACCGAGCTCATTCCATGTAATCTGATCTTTTAAAATATTAATATACGGAGCTAAACCTGTTTTTTACTTCTCATTGGTAAGCTTTTCTCGAGTACATGTTTATAAATTCGATCTTCCACTTTCACCTCAATCTAGTGTCTGTTGCCTAGAGCTGATCTTCCTTGATGAATTAATAAAACTTTAGATCTACTAATTTTTGTATAGCATTTTGATATAGGATTCTTTTTTCATGAATGTTAACATCAGAGTTTAATATTTGATGTAGTTCCTTCTCGAATTATTTTATCTGTTCGCACTTCGATCAATATAAACTGTCAAGCTCGCTGTTTGGACGCAATTGCTGATAAGGTGTTACAACCGATCCTGTTGCAGCTGATGTTTGATGAGGTTGTTCGACCTGTTGTTGTTGTTGTTGTTGTTGTGTTGTATTTGTGCTGTTGACATGTTGTTGTTGTTGATGTTGTTGTTGTTGTTGTTTGTTAGTTTGTCTGTTGTTGTTGTTGTTGTTGTCTGTTGTTGTTGTGTTGTTGTTGTGTGAGGAGGTAGGGTTTCCTGTAATTATATTCCACTTCTCAATAATCACTTGGGTAGGGTAAACCACTACTTCTCATCATTGAGCAACCACTTGGTTATCAAAGGGCTATAACGGAAAAGAGTAAAGGTAGGAACTACACTTCCGCCTTTCTTGTAAATAGCTTCCTTTTTATTTTTAAGTTTCTTCGGTTACCAGCAAGTTTTTTTAATGATGTTTCTATGAGACGCAGCTTTACCTTCGAGGTCTGTTTTAAAGAAACATTTCCTTTTATAAGATTTAGACATACTTCAACTATAAATTGTATAAATTTTTCATCTTCAACAGATCAGTTTACGTTTTTCACAGAAGGTTTCAGGTTTTAAATTTTCTCATAAGAGGGAAATATAATATCTGCTACTAGAGTACTCATTATTCAGGTAAATGTTACTGTCTCAACCTCGATAGCTAAGATAATTTGTACGCACAATCAGTCTACTGCGTGTTCTTAGGATGAAAGCTCACAGAGAAATAAACCGTGTAGGTATAGATGTAACTTCCTTTATATCACTTTTAGGACTCCTTACGGCTGAGTAGGGCACGAGTTTGGGTAAGGCCACAAACATTGACCTGACTCATACCCCTTCTTTGCCCAAACAAGATTAAATACTGGGTGTTAAATACAGATCTCTCACATACTTATTCGTATGAAAAATGTTCTGTATAAAAAAATACTGTATGCTTTAAATCATGAAGATAAACTGTGAAAAGTTTCTGCTAATCTCCTCATTCAATTATCGGCATCAAATCATCCCCCGGATTAAAATTGTTATGACCTGGCTAAATATTGAGGAGCTTTAAGTGTCATTATAAACCCCTTCGTGATAATGAATTACCTCTTTGTAATCTTTAAAACTTTTCCCCTTGGTAACACTGTAGGCATGCATATGATTTAAGCAGGTTGTTTGTTTGAAATAATCTCGACCTCTTTTAAATGCTTAATAACAGAAAGGTTTTCCCGCATCCTGTAGGCCCAAACACAAGACATGTAGCAGGAGCGCGGAGCATAAATTTACCAACGTCCATTCTAGATTGACAACTGAACACTACTGAATAGAATAAGAAAAGGTTTACATTTATGTTATAAATGGTTCACTAGATTAATAGAACAATAGATCATGGATGGGAAGGAGGGAAGAGGGGGAGGCACCTGATTTACTGATTTACAGATTACTGTTTTAGGGTCTGTAAAACATAACAATTTTAATAAAAAATATGACTTGAACCAATAGATCAATAAATAGATCAAAAGATCAATAGATCAATAGATCATAGCAGAGTAGGAGGGTAGTAAGGAGGGCAGTTTGATTTACTGATTTACTGATTTACTGATTTACTGATTTAGGGTATGTAAAACAACAATTTTAATAAAAAAAATATGATTTGAATCAATAGATCAATAGATAATAGTCATAGATCAATAGATCACAAATAGATATGGAGGGTGATGGGGAGGACAGGTTTGATTATTGAATTTACTGATTTACTGCTTTAGGGGTGTAAAATATAACAATTTTAATAAAAAATATGACTTGAATCAAAAGATCAATAGATCAATGGATGGGTAGGAGGGGGGTGGGGGTGCACCTATGATTTACTGATTTACTGATTTAGGGTATGTAAAACATAACAATTTTAATAAACAATATGACTTGAATCAATAAATCAATAAATCAATAGGTCACGGATGGACAGAAGGGTGGTTGGATGTTGGTTTGATTTATTGATTTACTGCTTTATTGTATGTAAAAACCTAAATTTTTACGTTATAAACATGAAAAGCATAAAAAATTTGGTAAAAACAAAAATAAATTAAAAAATAAATAAAAAATAATAATTTTTTGAAAATAAGTTTAAGTTGAAAACAAAAAAGCTCACGCGTAAAAGCTAAAAAATAATAAATTTTATTAAAAGAAAAACAGAATACGTTTGCGTTCTCGCGACGGCTTCATGCCGGATCCCGCCTGCGGGCGCGAAGGCGCGCGCACGCGCACGCTCCCGTTTCGCGTTGGATCGCGCCGGCGGGGGCGCCTGCGGGCACGCACACGTGCCGGACCGGTAGCCTGCTGACACAACCCGCATCGCAATGAGGGAGCATCAAACACCCATAGTCAAGATCTATGATCTTATAAATATATATTTTAACACCAATATTGTATTATACAAATATTTACTAGCCCAGTACCGCACCGGAGCCTTCACCGGTGCCGTTGCCAACTCAAACTTTACAGATTCAGACTCCTTTCTCCTTCTTCTATACACTATCCAAATTTGAACCTTCTACGAATATTTCGATTTTTAGGGGGCAGCGTCCCTCCTTACGGGTGGACGCAGGGGGGACGTAATGTCGTCTACGACGAGATTACGTCGTCATGCTCGATTGAGGGCCGTTAGGCCTAATCTTCACTAGGAAATGGAACGTGAAAAGGGCGTAACCCGATTATTTCAGCTACGCTCTCGGGGGCAGGTACCCCCTATATACATCCTAGAGACTTGAAGACTCGGCGGTAAGTAGCTTAACATACCAATAGAACATATGCCAAGTTTCAAAACGATAGCTTTAATAGTTTTAGAGAAATCGAGGTAAGCTCTCAATCTGTGGCATAACTACTTACAATAGGTAGAAAGTTTTATATAATCTAAATCATATTTGAAGCTCAAACCATTTGTGGGTTCTCCTCATTATAAAAAATAACACAAATTAAAAGAAAATGTAATCATAATTTGTTTTCAAATTTGAGGAATAACTTATAAAAGCTTAAAATGTGTCTGTGTACCTTTTTCGGGAGGATAGCCTAAATGGATTTCCATACCAATTTGCTTCACGTTTTCAAGGAGATGAACTGAGTTGTTTAAAACATCTTGAAAAAATTTAAATTCTGAGCCCTCGATGTCCATTTTAAGGTAATTAATTATCTTATCATTCAAATTTAACATTTTTAAGATGTTTCCGTAGCGATCAACCTTCGAATAATATATATATATATATATATATATATATATATATATATATATATATATAATATATATATATATATATATATATATATATATATATATATATATATATATATATATATATTATATATATATATTACACATAAACACCACTTTTCAAGGGCAGGGCATAATCTAGCAGGGAGTACCTCAATTAAAAGTCCGAGCGGACGAAGCAGCCAAAGAGGTAATGCTCACATGCTCCCACCCGACCAGTTGCGAACCAGGGACCCTCGATATGTATGGCGAAAGCTCTACCACTGAGCGCTGAACAGCATTTTATGTAAATAAATATGAAAACAAAATATATACATATACACCCATACATAAATATACATACATAAAAAAATAAATATACACATATTATTATATATATATATATATATATATATAATCATATATATATATATTTATATATATATATATATAGTATAGTATATATATATATATGATATTATTATAATATTAATATATATATATATATATATTATATATAATATATATATATAATATATAATATAATATATATATATATTATATTATAATAATATATATATACATATTATATATATATATAATATATATATATATTTATATATATATATATATATATATAATATTATATTATATAGTATATAATAAATAATATATATTATATATATATCTATATATATATATATAATATATATATATTATATACCTATATATATTATATATATATAATATAATAAATATAATATATATATATAAATAATATATATAATATATATATAATATATATTATATATTACTATATATATATTAATACAAAAATATTTAACACGTACCATAAAACATTACTGTTTATTATAACAACAGTATTGAAGTTGATTTTTCAATTAATATTATATTTCAATAAACCCTAACTTTATTACATATAACAACACTAATATTACATAACACTAACACTAACACTATTAACCTAATAAATACCATTTCATATTAAAAATTAACAATCAGTAGCCCCAATTGGTATCGTCAACTGCAGATAATATAATATATATATATATTATAATATATATATTATATACTATATATATATATATATATATTATATATATATATATATATATATATGATATATATATATATATATATATATATAATATATGTAATATATATATATATCATAGTATATTATATATTAATATATATATATATATATATTTTATTAATATATATATAAATATATATATATATATATATATTATATATATATATTATTATATATATATATATATATATATATATATATATATATATATATCATTATCACCCAACCCTCTTTCCCCAAAACTGGGGGTAAAGTGCGTAACATGCACCGAAAACAGAAAAGTTGTTAAAGAATATGACGCCTGTCAAAAAGAAAGCCCACCTTACCGCCCCTTTATACCGTTTAGTGAGAACTCGTCGCAATAAGAATATCACCCCTAACGCTTCACGGGAAAGCGACGGACACTCACTATGGCATCTCGACAATGTGGGTTTCATCCCTTGGCCCGGGTGGTCACAACCCTACTTTTCTCATAAAACTCCACCATTCACTCCTATTATGCACCTTTCTTCTCACCTCTGCCAAACTCACATTTCTCTTTTCCAGGTAGTTCTTTCTCGACTCAATTCCACTTTTTCTTCGATCTCTTATCCAGTCGATTCCCAGCACACTCACTACTATACATCCACTTATCCAACCATTATCATCCATCTTTTCCACATAACCAAACCATCTCAACGTACTTTTATTTATTTTCTCATTTATCCCTTTCTTCAAACCACACAACTCTCTAATACGTTCATACCTCATTTTATCAATTCTTGCTCACACCTACACATTTCACTCCCTAAGATTGTCCATGCTGAAACAACATTGTAGTTTAGATCTATAACCTCTTATTTCAACATCATAGTTTCACTACTATACATTAACACAGGAAAAAACATACCCTCATGTAAGACCCTAGCACACTCAAGACTTATTCCCTTTACATCCACCAACGATTTAGTTGCAGCAGCCACCTTCATGACATTCACAACTCTCCTACTACACTCTGCATCATCCGTTCCCCTTTCATCTAACATATATCCTAAATATTTAAACTCGGCCTTTGTTCCAGCTGCTCACCATCTAACACAACATCACAAAGAGGACGGTCCTTACTCACAACCATAACCTTACTCATATCTATGTTTACTTTCAAACCCCTCCTTTTACACACCCTTCCAAATCTCTCAACCAATCCTCTCAAAATCTCTTCAGATTCGCACACAAAACCAAATCATCCGCATATAATTGGTAGAGTACCCTTCACTCTTTTCCATTCTACGTCATTCTAACACTATCCCCTGCCACCAAATCTCGAATTCTTTTATAACCCTATCCATATACAAATTGAATAACCAAGGAGACGCAACACTTCCCTTCTTCTCCGCTATTAATATTAAACCAATCGCTTTCGACTCCATTTATTCTTACGCACGCTTCATATCGCATAATATACTTCTGATTCCATTCAGAAGCTTACCACCAACACCAT
>JABUQX010042100.1:47500-52500 GCA_015478945.1 Trachelipus rathkii
TTAATAATATAAAGTGCAGAGTTTAAATTAATTTTATATAATTCGTCGTGGTCATTACAAATCTCTAGGTCCTTAGTTAAAACTACAACTTGAAACCATGCAGAGTAAAATGCAACATTGATATTCAGCTGAATTTTTTGAGATGTGGCTAGCGCATCAGGAAATCTGAACTGAGTATTGACAAATTGCTGTACTCAGAATTAACAAATTCCATCCAAAAATACAGCCCCAAATTACCTATTTCCGACCCTAGACTTTTATCAACGCATCCATTTTTTATACCATTTTTGGATGATTTAATTATCCACGCATTAGGGAGAGAGGTTTTAAAATTTTCCTTGCAATTTGTCATAACGAAAGGGTGTATGTGCCATATGAGAAGATAAAGATTGTGTAATATTTTACAAGAGGAAGATCTCGAAAGACCAAATGAAAATTTAGTAAAAGCAGAAGGATTATGGAAGTTGAATTGGCATCACATGTACAGACAGTCAAAACAGCAATATAACGAGCTAGTTTCTTGTTCGCAGTCACAATTTCCTAATATTTACATCTTGTTGCAAACAAACTGGCAATTTTACCCGTGTTTAATGCTTCAGTGGAAAGAAGCTTTTAAACATTAAGACTTCTGAAAACCTACATACATCGAAATATTGTAAATCAAATTGAAGATGTTTATCTCGGACCGTCGCTCACATCTCAATGCAGGTCGATTAAATTTAAGACAATTTACGTACAGGATGATTTGGTAATTCACATAAATCCTTCCCATTTTTCTTATGATTTAATATTTTTGTCCTTTCACTATAGTATATATATATATATTATATATATATATATATATAGATAATATATAACTCTCTAAATATATATATATATATTATATATAATATATATATATATATATATATAATATATATTATAATATATATATATAAGAACGATTTTTGGTTGGCCCCCCCCAAAAAATTCTGGATACGAAACTGCCTAGTAATATAATATAGTATATATAATATATATATATATCTATATAGTATATATATATATTATATATATATATATTATTATATATAATATATATATATATATATATAATTATATATATATAGTATATAAATATTTATTATAATATATATATTATATATATAATATATATATATAATATTATATTTATATATATATATATATTATATTATATATAAATATATTCTATATATATTATATATTATTTATATATAACAGGGTGATTCAAAACTCGTGCGACACCTCGAAATGCTGATAGAGCAAGACGATTTATAGGAACATTTATTGTAAATACCTATGTTATCTGACGCCTCGTTCAAGTTTACTGACGATTGAAAGTACACTAGTTTATGTTGCGTGACGCGTCGCATGTAGGTTACCGGACGATTTAGGTTACTCAATTTTAATGTGTTTGTGCGTGCGTACATGTGTGTAGGCTTAACGTCCTTCGGAAACACGTGGCAATACCTTTATCTTGCCCAATTCATCGTTGATTCAGTACAGTATAGGGCATCGATTACGAATGAATCACTACACTCTTCCCGAGTTAACCGACATGATAAAGTGTTACGTGTGCGGCGAACGGAAGATTGAGCAAGAGCGCACCTCATGTACCGGGAACGGTTTCCACACAGAAATCACCTCCACCACACAATGTTTGCTCGCCTTCATCAGAGCCTTCGAGATAATGGGACCCTTCTCCAGGTCACTGGTGGCAAGACTGCGTAATAAACGAGGACTTGCCTGCGTTTGAAGACGAGGTGCTTGAAAGAGTTCGCCAACAAACCGTCCGACTAGCACACTGCGCCAGTTGCCTATGCCATGGGTTAAATCAGTCGTTCTGTGGTTTCGGGTCTTGCGAGAGCACAGCCTCCATGCATGTACCACCCTACAGAAAGTACAAGGACCTGGACCAAACGACTTCGCACCCGAGTGCGATTTGCCCGTGGTTTCTGCAACGGAAGCATGCATCGATAATCCGCTTTTCGGACATGTCTTGTTACGATAAGGCGTGCTTTCACACACGCTGATTGGCTTTACTAAACAGCAGAAACAGCCACATATGGGAAAGGACAATCCCCACGGCAAAGTGTTCATCAGATATTCACCAGGCGAAATTACGCGTAAACTCTTGGGTGGTAATTCATAGGTATCTGCTGGGTACTGTCTCATTCCACAGCCGTTTGGATGGACCTTGTCGTTACCTGCACTACTCCAGAACAACGCTTCTCAAGCTCAATGGACGGACATATCCTTGCGACCCGAGAGACAGGTGGTTCCCAACATGATGGCGCTCCAGGGCACTTCAGCCACCAAGTACGGCGGCGCATCTGAACAAGAGTCTACCTGACAAATGGATAGGGAGAGGGAGACCTGTGCGTGGCCTGCAAGATCGCCAGACCTCACGCCCCTAGATTATTTTCTTTGGGGCATGTGAAGAGTGTTGTGTACATTAACCCAGTCAACGCAAGAGAGAACTGATTCAGCGAATATTCACGCGTTTGAACAAATTTCAGAAACAGATGAGGCTGTCGGTAGAGGTCGACAGGCAATTGACACTTGGCGGTGCTAACGAAATGTAATCCGTACAGGGCAGACACTTTGACAGCGTCCTGTAATTTCCCAACAAAATGATTTCATTAACAAGCTACCATTGTCTTGCTTACAACCTGTGGCGTCATGAAACAACGTACGTGTTAGTCACAATATTCTTATTGTTACCCGCTCTGATCAACCCTCGGAGTAGCACATATGTAACGCACGCACACATACATAACATTAGAATTACCCAAAATCTCCGGTTACGAAGTAACGAAGCGTCAAACAACATCACGTGGTTTTCCTTACATCATCCGTAACTTTGAAACGAAGCGTCATACAACATAGCTTATTTAACAAATAAATGTTCTTATCGTTTGCTCTATCCAGCCCTCCGAGTTTGCCGCAGAGGTTTTGGTAAGGATTGTAATAGTATATATATATATATTCTATATATTATATATATATTATAATAATTATATAACATTATATATAAATATTAATATATATATATATATATTATATATATATATATAATATATTATATATATCATATAATCTTTATATAGTATATATATATATATATATAATAATATATATATATATATATATATTAGATTTTTGTTTTTTCTTTATTTGAGATATAGAGAATTTTAGTGAAAGTTTGAATTTATTATTCGCTTTGTTTTTTTTTTTTTTAAACAATAGACAATGAGTGAAAAATATTTAAATTTGTATATTTTTTTTCTTCGCTGGTTGGTACTAGAGGAAATAGAGCCATGAAATTCGCAATCCCACAAATTTGGAGAGAGCCAACTAACCACTCCAACAATTGTTTCTTCCGTTTGTTGCCTTGTTCAAGCTTCGAGCTGTCAAAAATACGCCTGCTATTATGTATCCAAATCTTCCGTAATCCATTGCCCATGTGCCACATTTTCCTGAGCTCCCTGTACCCATTCCTCTATAGGGAAGACAGCCATCTTCAGAAGAAAACAGCAAATTAGAAGACGATAAAGTCGTTTATCTTGATTATAGTGTAGCTGAAGAGAGAAACCCATATTTCCCCACCCAAGAAGACACCAGCAACTTGATCAGAAATCTTTTTCTCACAAATTCCAATGCAGAGAATTTGACGTCGAGACTCAAGCAGTGGAATTTGTTGCATGAAAGTGTGAAAGTCGCAAGTCAGAGAAAATGTCAACACACTTTTTCAACTTTTTTCACCACTCAAGATGAGCTTTGTTTTTGCCACAATGTGACAGGTTTGTTTGAGGAAGTTGGAATTGACTGTAACCCATGAGAGTGGCGCCTATTCATTGCTAGCTCATCGAAGAGTCTCAAAGCTGTGCTGCTTCATAGCGGGAACATGTATCCATCTCTTTCCTTGGTTCGCTCGGTGCAGCTCGAAAAAGAACAGAGCAGCTTGAAGTTACTGCTAAATGCCTTGAATAATAAAGAACACAAATGGAAAGTTATCGGAGATTTCAAGGTGGTTTTACCAAGTTTCCTTATTACATTTGTCTGTGGGACAGCAGGACCTCCGCAGAACAATACCAAAGGAGGGATTGGCCGACGCATGCTGAGTTCAGCGTAGGGAGGAACAATATCAATCTCTGTTGAGCCCCCGAAAATATTGTTTCCTCCACTACACATAAAATTAGGCCTCATGAAACAGTTTGTCAAAGCTCTAGATAAGGAGTCTTCAGCCTTCATCTACCTGTAAGGCTTCTTCCCTAAGCTATCTGAGGCAAAGGTCAAAGCAGGTGTCTTCGTCGAACCACAAATAAAGAAGATAATAGAGTGCAAGGAATTCCCGAAGAAGCTGACTAGAGCAGATAAAGCAGCTTGGAACAGCTTTGATGAAGTGGTTCGTGGCCTCCTTGGGAATCACAAGGCCGAAAACTATGAGGAGCTTGTTAAGACCTTGGGCAAAATGGGCTGCAGGACGTCCCTCAAAGTCCATATCGTTGATGCTCATCTTGCTAAATTTAAGTAAAACCTGGGTGCGTACTCAAAGGAGCATGGCGAGCGATTTCATTATAATATTCTGGACATTGAACTCTGCTACAAGGATCATATAACAAAACATGACTGGAGACTACATTTGGGGGTTAATTTGTCAAAGCAACTTACCGTATAAGCGTAAATGCAGAAAAGTATCTCGCTTCTAAATATTTTGAGGTCTCTGTTAAATAAATTAAAAATAAATAAATGCTACTTTTGAGTTATAAGTCGTTTTTTTTCTACTTTGTGTAACCGAGAATGATTATGTTCACCAATTTTTTATATCGAAATTGGTAAATCTGTCAAATATCATTATTATGATCACAAAATCAAAGTTTGGAGGAAATATTAGTCATATCTCATACCCTCTAGATATAAGAAAATATGAAATTGCAATTGTTGCACAAAGACAAAAAATGTGTTACATAGTGTAA
>JABUQX010042100.1:57500-62500 GCA_015478945.1 Trachelipus rathkii
ATGTTCTCCTTAAATTTAGGAAGATGAACATCAAGGATATAGATTTTGAAAGACATCCTGCAGCTCATTTTGCTGTAGTTCCCGACTAAGGTCTCAACAAGCTCCTCATAGTTTTTGACCTTGTGATTCCCAAGGAACTCTATGACCCTTTTTATTTTTGGTCCGACGAAGACACCGACTTTGACCTTTGCCTCATACAGCTTAGGGAAGAGCCTTGCAGTTAGATGAAAGCTGAAGACTCCTTATCTGTAGCTGTAACAAACTGTTTCATGAGGCCTAATATGATGTGTAGTGGAGGAAACATTATTTTCTGGGGGTCCAACAGAGGAGCCTGTAGGGAGGAGCAATATCAAGTGAGAGCCATTTGATATTGTTTCTCCCTACACTGAACTCAGTCCAATGTGGCCAATTCCGCCTTGGTAGTGTTCTGCTGCAGAGGCCCTGCTTTCCGAGACACAAAGATAACATGGAAATTCGGTAAAGCCGACTTGGAGAGCCATCAGGAAAACCACCATTTTGAAATCTCTGATAACTTCTCAATTGTGTTTAACTTATTTCAAGGCGCTTAGCAATAGCTTCACGCTCATGTGTTCCTCTTTGAGCTGCACCGATTGAGCCAAGGGAAGATAAAGATATATGTTTCCGTTATGAAGTAGCACAGCTTTGAGAATCTTTGATGAGCTATCAATGAAGAGGCGCCACTCGTAGTGGTTATAGGCAATTCCAGTTGCCTCAAACAAACCTGTCACATTGTGGCAAATACAAAGGCCATCTTGACTAGCGAAAGAAGTTGAAAAAGAGTGGTGGCGCTTTCTCTAACATGCGACTTTCACACTTTTCTGTAATAAATTCCACTGCTTGAGTCTCGACATCAAAAACTCCGCTTGGACTTTGTGAGCAAAAGATCTTCTGAACAACCAAAATGTTGCTGTGTCCTTCTTAGTGGGGAAATTATGGGTTTCTCTTCCAGCGTACACTTAATTCAAGATAAACGACTTTATCGTCTCTACTTTCTGTTTTTCTCTGAAGATGGCTGTCTTCCCTATAGAGGGAATGGTACAGGGAGCTCAACGGAAAATTGTGGAAGCTGGGCAATGGATTACGGAAGATTTGGATCATAATAGCAGGCGTTTTTTGACAGCTCGGAAAGCTTGAACAAGGCAACAACGGAAGAACCAATTGTGCGAGTGGTCAGCCGACGGACAACCAGTATTGGGCGCTCGAAATTGCTCATGCTTATTTCCTCTATAACCAACCAGCGAGAAAAAATTATACAAATTTAAAATTTTTTCACTCATTGTCTATGTTTAAAAAAAAAAAAACAATACATATAATTGCGAACTTTTCACTAAAGATTCTCTAGGCTATCAAAATTCAGAAAAAGCAAACTATAATTATATATATATTTATATATATATAATATAATATATATATATATATATAATATATATATATATTATATATTATATATATACTATATATATATATATATATATATATATAATATATTTATATATATATATATATATAATATATATTATATATATATATATTATATATATATATAATATATATTATAAAGGGTGATTCAAAAACCTCTGCGAAAAACTCGGAGGGCTGATAGATCCAACGATAAGGACATTTATTGTTAATAACTATGTTGTCATGAGTTTCGTTTCATAGTTGCCGGAGATGTAGCATAAACCACGTCATGTTGTTTGACGCGTCGTTACTTCGTAACCGGAAGATTTTGGGTATTCTAATGTTATGTAGTGTTGCCGTGCGTCATATGTGTACTCGCGTATGGTTGATAGAGTAACAATAAGATAATTTTGCTAAACAACGTACGTGTTTTTGAACGCGAGGGGGGGTTTTGTAAAGCAAACAATGGTAGCTTGTTATAAAATCATTTTATTGGGGAAAATTACAGGAGGTGTTCAAAAGTGTCTGCCCTGTACCTGATTACATTCGTTACCCGCGTGTCTTGCTCGTCGGACTCTACCGCACACTGCCTCATTGTTTCTGATTTTGTTTCAAACGCAGTGAATATTCGCTGATCAGTTCCTCTCTTGCGTTGACTGGGTTTTTGTACACAACACTCTTCACATGCTCCCAAGAAAATAATCTAGGGGCGTGAGGTCTGGCGATCTTGCAGGCCACGCAACACGTCTCCCTCTCGCTATCCATTTGTCAGTGTAGATTCTGTTCAGATGCGCCCGTACTAGTGGCTGAAGTTCGCTGGAACGCCATCATGTTGGAACCCCATGTCTCTGCGGGTCGCAAGGGGTATGTCGTCTATGAGCTGAGGAAGCGTGTTCTGGAGTAGTTGCAGGTACGCAGGTTCATCCAAACGGTGTGGATTGATGACAGGGTAGCCAGCAGATAATCCCAAGAAATTCCACCCCAGATGTTTACGATAAATTTCGCCTGGTGAATTCTGATGAACATTGCGGGATTGTCCTCGTTCCATATGTGGCTGTTTCTGCTTTTGAAGTAGCCATCACGTGCAGCACGCCTCATCGGTAAACGAGACATGTGCAGGAAAGGCAGGATTATCGTTGCTCCGTTGCAGAAACCACCGGGCAAATCGCTCACGGGGTGCGAAGTCGTTTGGCCCAGGTCCTTGTACTTTCTGTAGGTGGTATGCATGGAGGCTTTGCTCTTGCAAGAACCGAACACAGACGACTGATTTGAACCCATGGCAAGAGGGCAATGGCGCGTGTGCTAGTCGACGGTTCGTTGGCGACTCTCTCTCAAGCACCTCTTCCTCAAACGCAGGAGTCCTCGTCTTACGCAAGTCTCCACCAGTGCAGCCGGGACGAAGGGTCCCATTATCTCGAAGGCGCTGATGAAGGCAAGCAAACATTGTGTGGTGGAGGTGATTTCTGTGTGGAAACCGTTCCGGTACATGAGGTGCGCTCTTCGTCCATTTTCGTTCGCCGCACCGTTAACACATTTATCATGTCGGTAGCTCGGTAGAGTGTAGTGAATTCATCGTAATCGATGCTCTCACTGTACTGATGCACATGAATGGGCAAGGTAAAGCATATTGCCACATGTTTCCGAAGGACGTTAAGCGTACACACATGTACGCACTCACAAACCATTAAATTGAAGTAACCTACAATCGTCGGTAACCTACATGCGACGCGTCAAACACAACATAAACTAGTGTACTTTCAATCGTCCCAAGTAACTTTGAACGAGGCGTCAATATAACATAGGTTCATTTAACAATAAATCGTTCCTTATCGTTTGCTCTTCAGCGATTCCGAGTTTGTCGCAGAGGTTTTGAATCACCCTGTAATATAGTATATAATATATATATATATATTATAATATATAATATAATATATTAATTATTATATATATTATTAATATATATAATATATATATATATATATAATATATATAAATATATATTTATAATATATCATATATATATATATAATATATATATATATTTCTATATATATTTAATAATATATATATATATATTATATATATATAATATATATATATATATATATATATTATGCAGTTTTCGTATCCAGAAATTTTTTTCGGGGGGGCCAAACAAAAATCGTTCTTTATATCATATTAATATATATATATATATCTATAATATATATATTATATATATATATATATATATATATATAATATAACTATATATATAGTATATTATATATATATATATTAAATAATATATATATATATAGTGAAAGGACAAATATTAAATTCATAAGAAAAAATGGGAAGAATTTATGTGAATTACCAAAAATCATCTTACCTAAATTGTTAATTTAATCGCCTGACATGAGAGTGAGCGACGTCCGAGATACATCTTAATTTTTATTTCATTCTTCGGAGTATGTAGGTTTTCAGAAGTCCTTAATGTTAAAAGCTTCTTTACTGAAGATTAAACAGTAAAAATTGCCAGTGTTTGCAACAGATGTAAATAATTTAGAAATATGTGACGCGAACAAGAGATACTATCGTAATATTGCTGTTTTTGGACGCTCTGTAACTGTGATGCCAATTCCAACTTCCATAATCCAGTTCTGCTTTTACTAACATCTCATTTGTCTTTCGAGATCTTCCTTGTCAAATATATTACAAATCTTTTATCTTCTCATATTGGCACATTCCACCTTTCGGATGGACAAATTTGCAAGGAATTTAAAAACCTTCTCCTCAATGCTGAATATTAAAATCATCCAAAAAGTGTCATAAAAATGGATGCGTGATCACAAAAGTCCTGAGGGTCGGAATAGACTGTTGGGTCATGTTTTTTGAATTTTTTAATTCTTAGTACAGCAATTTCAATACTCATTTCATCAGATTCTGATGCGCTTACACATTCTTCAAAATCAGCTGCAAGTTACATAAAAAAAAAAAAAAAAAAAAAAAAATAATTGTTTGCATTTTCTCATGATGGTTTCAAGTTTAGTATACAATAACCTAATGGACCTAAAAGAGATTGTAATGACAGCGACACGAATTAATATAACAAATTAAAATTTAACTTTGGCACTTTAGATTATTAACGGATATGATACTTAAAATTTTTTGTGTCTAGGAAAATTTCGGAAGGGGACAGGCCCCTGTCCCCCCCCTAAAACACCACCATAATTAGTCAGCCTCTAGAAGAGCCACATCCATCAGCTACTGGCCGGGAAAAGAATATCACCTTGCTGAATGCTGGTTGAATTTTAGTGGCGGAAAATGTAAAAAAAAAAATAAAAAAAATAATAAAAAAATTATACTCTCAAAATACTACAATAGCTACAGCGAAAAGAAATGCATTTTTGGAAATCCTGGTAAAATTTTGGATAGGAAAAGGTAAAAAAAATAAAAAATAAAAAAAATTATTGTTAATAATTATAGTAATATGACTAGAGAGCCTATTTAGAGACCTTTTATTGGTTACTCGTTAAATAAGACTTTCTATTAAATTTTGCTTTTTTCTTTAATAAAGAATACCCAAAGGATACGCA
>JABUQX010042101.1:5000-7500 GCA_015478945.1 Trachelipus rathkii
TTGCCTCCTCTAGAGATTCTCCTTTTGTGCTTTCAACAGACACAAAACCTAACATCTTCACGAATCATGTTTTATTAATTTCTCTCTCTCTCTCTCTCTCTCTCCTCTCTCTTCTCCTCTCTCTCTCTCTCTCTCTCTCTAACTCTCTTTTCTCTCTCTCTCTCTCTCTCCTCTCTCTCTCTCTCTCCCTCTATATATATATATATATACTTTATAAACTTTTATCAAAATATTTTATATAATTATTATATATATATATATACTATATATATATTATATATATATATATATATATATATATATATATATATATATATTGCTATTTATCGATTAACACCAAAATCAATGTTGGGAGTAAAAATTAAAACAATTAAAATCCTGCGTTTTAAATTAACCAATTGCGCCAACCTTGTTTATTAATTCCCATTATTTTTAATTGCCGCGATTTATCAAATTTCTTTAATTACTTTTTTATATTAGTGATATCTAGATTAGAAGATATATTTTAGCATTCAAATATTTAGTTCAATTATTATAAAAATTAATGAACTATATGAACCAGGATGATGTAAGAAAAAATATTATTATTATTATTATTATTATTATTATTATTATTATTATTATTATTATTATTATTATTATTATTATTATTATTATTATTATTATTATTATTATTATTATTATTATTATTATTATTATTATTATCAGTAGTAGTAGTAGTAGTAGTAGTAGTACTAGTAGTAGTAGTAGCAGTAGTAGTAATAGTACATGCAATGCGCACGAACAATTGTCTACCGCTGTCTCTGGCCCCCATGCCCCCGACCAATGAGTGGTGGATATCTATCCACGACATATGCACTTACGAACAGTAAAAAAAAAAGTTTACATTCATTTTGTCCATGCAGCTTAAATAAATCGGTCGCTATAAAGAAAAAAAAATATTTACTTTATTTAAACTAATTAATGATCAGAAATTAAAAACGAAAACAGAAGTATTTGTTTGCAGGGAAGAAAGGCGGCGGAGGCCCGCGGGCCTAATATGACACTTGCGTTTCTTAAGTACGGCCCTTCTGAGAATAAGAAAACATTTACTGGAAAAGGTTTTTTATCTTAAAAGAAATATTTTGCATTATTAATTTATAAGATTAAAAATTCAGATAAAATATATTTCAGATTTAATAATTTTTCTTTCACTTGATATTCGAATATATATATATATATATATATATATATATATATATATATATATATATATATATATATATATATATATATATATTATATATGTGTGTCTTAAATTTGATATATATATAAATATAATATAATATTATATATATATATATATATATATATATATATATATATATGGGTGTCCCAAGTTTAATAGGCTAAAAATAAAAGAAAATTGCAAAAAGTTAAATCGCATACACCTTTAATTGATTCCACTCAATGATGGAAGAAAAAGAGACGGAATTTCATTGGCTTATATTATTAGGGGAAGGGTCACCTCATCAACTCTATTAATGAAAGAATTAACATTAAATCTTTTTAATTACTAAGCTTCTCCCTCACATATTGTAATAACTTCAAATTGAAATATGAACAAATTAAACATGTTTAGATAGGCTTAAAGTTTAGTGCAAATTCCCATAAATTTTTATAATTTTTCTTTTTGCCATTTATAAATGCACCCTGTTTTTTGCCAATTAGTCATTCAGTCACTCGACGCTCTCTTTCAACCAAAATACCAGCATATATCTTCCTTACAACACTCAATAAACTATTTCTCCTGTAGTTCCTTATCTCTCTTACCCTTATATAAGGATGCTATTGCTGCTCTCCTCCAATACTTATTATAGCCTCCATAAATCTAACTAACTATAGCCTCCATAAATCCAGTTAATCACAATCTCGCCTCCATTCTTGGTCATTACTCCAGTAATTCCATCAATACTTTCAGATTTATCATTCTTCAAGTTTTCACTCTACCTATTACCTCCTACCTACTAATTACCTCATCCCCAAAATACCTATTTCTTCTTATATCATCAAATCCAAACACATTCACTATTTATTACCTTTCCATTATTGCAAAAATTATGCAGATTTCGAAGAGTTCCATCCACACTCTCTTAACATCCATTTCATCAGTCACGACAATATCAGTAGTAGGGCAGGAAAGATACCTAATTTTTGATGAACAGAGAATTGTGGTCTTGTAGTCAAATGGACCTTCACTCAAAAATGAGTCATGGGATTATGGCACAAGGTTCGGAGCGTACGCGGAGCGTAGCTTCCAGTTAACTCGACCCGTTCACACACACCAAAATTGATGAGCAGAGAATTGTTGGTCTATGTAGTCAAAACACACTTCACTCAAAAAAATGAGTAATGGGACTATGTTGCCGGGTTCGGAGCGTACGGAGCGTAGCTCCGTTACGCGACTCGTTCACACACACCAAATTAATGAGCAGAGAATTGTGGTCGTGTAGTCAAACAG
>JABUQX010042101.1:12500-40000 GCA_015478945.1 Trachelipus rathkii
TACTGACGTAGCGGGACTTGCAGTTCTTCTTGGTGTTTGTGAGGTACCCCTTCGCATGCAATAGAAGAGGAACTTTTGATGATCGAAGTGCTTGAGACTTACACCACTGGCGATGAAACTTTTAATGCTATCGACAATTTGTACAGGAAAAATGGTTTAGTTGCAAGTGTGGGGATATTTGCAGTGATGGTGAGTGGCCGCAATGTTTGGAAAAAACGAAAGGGAGCGGTGTCTTAGAATGAAGAAAGTGGCAGAAATCGCCACCAGCAGCCACTGTGTCATACATCGGCATTCCCTGTCAACAAGAAAGATGCCACAAGATTTAAAAGTCTACATGGATGATGCTGTGAAGATACTTAATCATGTTAAGAGCCGCCCACTTCAAGCACCCTTTTACAACTTTAACTTCGCCGATATGGGTATCGGACTCACTTCCAGCTCTTCGCCGCATCACAGAAGTGCGGTGGCATTTCATAAGTGAAAATTTTAGCCAGACTGTTTTGAACTAAACGATGCATTGGTGGTCACATTTACAGGGCAGTCTTTTATTCAAAAATTAACTAATGTCGATTGGCTGCTTAAATTGGGTTAACCTTTTCCGACAAGTATTCGAAAACTAATATGAAACCACTACAATCTCTTCAGGGAAGGGGAGGAGCACAATTTAGACAAAATAATAAGGGATTGCGCAAATTTAATTATAATTTTTTGAAGCCGTGCGTTTAAGAGCAGAGACAATCGTCCAAACTTTCCTCGGGTTGCTAGAAATTTTGTCAAAACAAATGAATCGATCTTCAACCAAAGCTTCCTCGAAGAATTTTTACTGCCCACTTGGGAAGGTTGGAAAAAAACTCATTTTTTGAGTAATTTTCCTCGATATTGAATCTGAAGGATGTCTACAGGCTTGATGACCAAATCCCCGTTTTCCTGTGCGACCGCCTTCGAAAGTAACCTAACTGTGAGACAAATGAAGCTTTTTTGGGCGGAAAATCTCGTGTGGACATCGTGAGACAGCGACTTTTGAAACTGTTTAAAATAACCCTCCGATGAGGGCAGCCTATAAGAAGAGTTTGAGGAGCACCTTAGTGTATGCAGAAAACATGAGTTGCAAGATTGCATTAAAAAGACGTGCGTTTTTAGATTTCTGCATACTTATCTTAATTGTGAGTATTATCTAGTCATGAATCCTACAACGTTAAATCTTATAAAAGAAACAGTATTACGAGGGAAGTAGAAACACTTTCAGGCGTCCCAAGGAGACTTTACAACACGGAGGTTAAAATAGACAAAAATTTCCATAAAACTTAAGAGTAAATAGATGGAAAAAAATTACAATAAATCGAAAGCAGCAGTCTGTTCATTTTTCTTCAAAACAATTCAAGAATTCTATAAGAGTAACCGAAACCACATCTGAGATATCTATTGTGCCTGTTTTTTTTTCCTACAAGACCTAAGTACAATCACAGTAAAGCTTGCAATGAACCAATTCAACGAGAGTTAGATCGTGTCCGCCGTAATCCTTTTGTTGTCTCTCTCTGTGCCGGAGCGTCACATACTAAAGGGTGCCGCGAAGTGAGATTAAATTACTTAATAAGGATACGCTCTTGGTTCTCTATCTCAGCGTATAATACGTCATAGATACCTAGAATGCAGATTTTTGAAAATATAAAAGCCACATTTTTTTCATTATATTAGTACACAAAAAATGACCAGTAGGTTTTACCTTTCGGGTCGTCAACGAACAACAGGTAAGTTGTTTTTGTTAACTCAAGTCGAACCAAGAGCTTAGTCAAAGACATCCTCATCGACAATACAAGTAATACAAGACACTTATAAATAGAGAGATAGAAAATTACACCAATAAATCTGAGTTTTTCAAAAGATTAATTATATTAACCAAAACAACCACTTATATTTTCAAATAATCCGATTTCAAATGTATGGACAAGAACGACACAATGAAGTAAAGAAAAGTATTGTATTTTACAACTACATATAGTAAAAGAGAGAAAATAAAGGAAACGGGATTTGGTCGTCCGTAAATTAAAACATAGGATTGAAAATAAAGTCTGCGAGAGTAACTCTTGAGAAATACTACGTAAACACATTTCAGGAGAATAAAATATGGATATAATATAGATTCAAGGAAAAGAGAAAATGACTAAATCCTGACTTTAATTGAGTCAAACTCAAGACTCATTGAGATGAATTATTGCTGGGTTATATCTGAATAGTGAATTGGTATGTCTTCTTGCTTCGTGCATGAGGATACGAGTAGCAGACGGCTCGCTAGATTTAATTGCTATTGGGTAAACCTATGAATTGAGATGATACAAAAATGTGATTGGTGTACTAGACAAGTGGAGCGCTGCTGTGATCGGAGAAACGAGATATGGTTGAAGGTGATTGATTTCTGTTGGGAGAGAGGTATATGTGTTTGAGAGTAACCCTACTTTTCCTCCCCTTCTCCAAATCATAGAAAGTAATTCATAACTCTGACTTAGAATGTGTTGGTTGTATGAGAGATTCGTGTACTGCGGGGAGAGAAGTGAGAGGAGACAGTATGCAGTATAATTCATCTATTGTAAGAATCTGAGTGATAAGGAGTTACGTTTTTAGAAGTATTTATTGATGATAATATTAATCAGTGAGACGGGTTAACGGGGATTCGGATAAAGATCATATTAGTTACTTTTGTATGTCAACGATAAATCTTCACGTGACGTTGGGATGGAAGGAACGGAGAATGAGAATAAAGTGGGAATGAATTAAAAGTGAAACCAAGATCAGTTTCCGGTGAGAGCAGGTAATAAAATTTTTTGAAAAAGTATTTTAATGTCACACCTTGCAATATTTGTAACAGTTGAATGTGACCACAAAAAGTTCGGATAACTGCAACCACTAATCTAACTCTTATAACTTGAAAGGAAGCGTGTTAATAGCAGTGTAGACGAGAAGTATTGGTGAATGTGCGACGAGAGGTGGAAAGGTAAGAATGACTTGAAACATGAGCCCTGAGTGTCGGCAACTCGAAGATAACGGTTAATGCAGAGGCAAGTTATAAGAAAGTGATAATAAGAGTCGATGGTTAGAATGAAAATGACTGAAGAGGCAATGACTGTAGATTCAAAAATTGATGGGTGTGTGCTGGAATCTATATCTAAGGAGATAATAATGAAGAAGAACCTATAAAGTTAATCCATTACGTAGGTAGGAATAAAATATTGACGGTAATATCAAACAAGCACAGCTCAAAAGTTCGCAGGATAAAGGGAAGCTGATAATGTGGACTTACATAGAGAGATAGAAAATCTTTTTGGTGAGGAATGGAGCGCAAAATGGTCTAAGAATTGAGAGTTAACGTGTGGGTATTATTGTATGCCAAGTAGGAGAGAAAATGAATTAGCCGGGGAATGGAGCTTTGTTTCACCAGTAAGTGCTGCGTAGTCGAATGATTGAGCTGTGATGTATGGAGACTGGGTGTGCGAGGGAACAACTCTCAAAAATCTGGTCATAACATTGACAAGCAATTGCATATGACCTCAGAGGACAGACCGTGAATGTCTGTTCGTCGTTCTGGTTGTTACACGTAGTAATGAAGAGATTACGCTGATTATATGGCGGATGAGGTAGCTGATTGACGCAATTATGCAAGAGGCATAAACTGCATACACTGTGAGAAGAAGTTGAATAGAAATTGCGAAATCAACCAGGCATATACTGGACATGATCTGGTGAACTACGATTTCAGAGCTATGTGCCACTACCAACCCGAGAATGGTTTTATCTACTAGTACATAATGATGTCTGGAGAGTATGATGCGTAAAAATATGCTAGTTTTAATGAGAAAGGTATATATCAATCGCCAGGGGTTCCGATAGATGTGTACTAATAGCAGCGATGTGATCGAAAAATACATCGAAAAAAAGCGTAACTTGCAAATAAGAGAGTTCATCAACGAGTGCACCTTTATGTCGAAAATTGAGGAGGTAATCAGGCAGATCAAGGAAAACTGTAGAACTTTTTTGGAGAGTTGGAGGGTGCCACCAAATCATACCATTAGAAGTATATAACTGAAGTGCGGACTGATCCTTGGTTTGTGCGTTGTGAAGCGCGATCAAAAGCGAGGTAAGTCTTTGTCAAAGTACTGATAGGAAGCGGTTTGGCGAGTGTAAACCTTGATAAGAAAATAAGAATGGTGGCATTGTACAAAGAAGTAAGAATGTGATTAAGTACACGGTAATTGCTATGTCCAGAGCTGGCACCTGGATATTGACTTGTCCGCGGTGTAGATAGTTATACGCTTAGATGGTGAGCTATATGCTGGAAAACGTGTCTTGAGTTAATAGAGTAATTTTTAGGGATATATGTTGATGATAAAGTTAAACACGTGATTTATATGACAGCTGGCAGACGATGGTACAAATCTGTAGTCTAAGATAGGCCTCATCTGAATATTTCGGTTAGGACAAGGTTGAGAAGCTGGCTGTGGGCACATAAAATCCTAGTATGCAGATGCCATTCCGTTATAACTAGGGGGATCTAAAGTCTTGGAAGTGTCGCTTTAGAGATATGTTTGCAGGAGTGTCAATTGCTGTGTCTTACGGTGTGAAGATATATAGGTTATGCGAATTTTCCAGTTTTATCGAGGCAATAAGTTATGAGGAAAACTGAATTCATAGTAGTACTGGAGAATAGGAGGGCTATTATAGCGAGTGTCTTTATAGCGAATTATCATCAGTTATTTGTGTTATGAAAAATTCTTCAGTACCATTCATGAGGAAGGTGGGAACCTGCATGAAAAGATTTAAAAGTCGCGGCGTGTTTTGAGATGATTATCGTTCAACACTTTATAGCACTAAAATAATGAATGCATTCCAGATGTCTTTTTAATTTGGATTAGGGAACTAAAGCACAGACCAGTTAGCAACAAACTATTATGACAAGGTTAGACGCTATTGCATCTTCGGGTGCCAATTCGTTCTCAACTAAACGAATTTGTACTAGACTTAATTAACTGTCGAAATTTAGTGAAGAAATGAAAAAATGTGCCTGGACTCCGGCGACAGTCGCATGCGATAGTGGCCGGGTAACCATGACGAAATATATGGAACTAACCTTGCCCGAGCTAGACTAACCGCTAATCATTGTTTCTGTTATAATTAGATGTTTGTTAAAGTTTTTCATTTAGTGAAAAACAGATGGATATACCACGGTAAATGTTGACGGGAATTTGGTTTTAATAGTGTTTCTTGGTTATGGATACTAAAAACATAATTATGTTGGGATGAGTTGAGTGTCTATAGGGTATTTCTGTACTAATTTCGACAGCGCTGGAGAGGAGTATATTCCAGGAAAGATTAGATAATGAAAAAGTGACCTTATTTCAGTATGTCTTTCAGAATTAAGAAAACATACCGCTAAGAATAGGATATAGAGTTCAGATTTATTTTAAGTTAGTAATCTGTTGTTTAGATTTCTTTTGTATAATAAAGTCATTTATTATACAATCGGAATTATAGGATTAGATAGTTTTTAAATATTGTGATAACTCTTAATATTAAATGTTTAAGATATTATGTCATATATGATTGTGCTGCTAGAGAAATGTAAATTTGTCGGATTCTCTATTTAATCCATTTTCTATATACTAAATAAGGTATAAGGACGGAATCCATTATATATTTTCGTTATTTGAATAAATAATTGCGGTGTTGGTTTTAATTGATTTTTGAGTGATTGGTCATGATGCTGTTACAATACTTCTTGTTGGATCACATCCATATGTGCCATAATATTCGACATGGAATATAGGTAGGGTGAATTTAGCGACCCGCTCTTCATTATTTTCAAACATCGTGATAGCCAAACGAGGATATAATATATCTTTCTACTCCAATATATATAGATCGTTTACATAAGTTTCTATGATCGTAAAACCTAGAGGATGTGATCTTTTTATTTTCTATTTAATATAATCGCTGTGTTATCACTGCGCGAGTGTCGTAATTCCCCTATCAATGCTTTAAACGGTGGTTGAGATTATAACGGGAATTGAAACGCTGTTAATTGAGGGGGAATGGGTTGGGAGGTTGATGTACACTCATTCTATGCTTTGACTATTTATAAGGGTTTTAGCACCATATTTTAGATTTGCTTGGATCAAAATATATATGATTCTTTGATACGGATGCGTCAATAAAGTACTACTTGGTAACTTTTCTTGCCTCGTAATTTTGTCGGCGTCTTTTATGTCGGACGCTTGATCCCTCTAGACACTCAATATTGTGGATAAAAAGAGGTGAGTAAATTGATTATAATTATCGTCATAGCGTCCCAGATTTCTTCAGTTAAATATACCATACTATAGCGGTTGATTTACCTGAGATGAGTTAGTAGTGACAATCTACAAATTATATAAAGTGAGTTAATATATTACATATTCTGGCATATATTAATACTATAAATTATAAGGTAAATTTAATAATATAAATTAATATATAATATTATGTCTGTGACATATTAGTATAATTGTGTAATTTATATATTATGTATATCTAGTTTACCATCTATATGAGTAATTATACTAATAATAATTAATATATTAATTATAATTATAATTAAAATATTAATAATTAATATTAATTATATTATCAATATATTAAGAATACTATAATCATATATATATATAACTCCCACTTACCCCTACCTCTAACAGTATTTGGATGCGTTGCCCAGTATCGTTTGTACTCGCGTCCGAAGCATTCGAAACCCTAGACTCCTTCATGAGTGGCCTCACGACGATATTCCAACCCTTCATTTGTTACCTCTTTCGTCAGATTAATAACCGGCAGACACCTCTACCATCTCGCTATCTCCTTCGATCAATAACTCAATCGTCTTTTCAGAATTTCATCTAATCTCACCTCTATAATTTCAGGAAAATCAGTATCGACGTCATAAAATCTTACTAACATACGTTTACTGATAGGATTCTTTATACTAATCTTTTTTTTTTTTTTTTTTATCGGTGTGCGTTTTTGGTTCTCCTTCTGCCGGGGACTTTCTTTCTTACTCCCGCATCCCTTGCACATTTTTTTTGTCTCCCGCCTTTCCTCTTTGTTACTTCAGCATGCCTTCTGTGTTCTCTTTTTTTCTGTATCGTCTCACCGTTTTTTACGTCCTGTTGCTATAGCTCTCCTTTCTACACATCTATTTGCCGGGATCGCCCCGTGAAATTATTCTCTCCCCTTATGCCACACACGTGCGGCCGACGGCTGACAACTATTCGTCAATAATAGTCTTTCTCCCCTCTAACCCCGTTGCTATGGTCCCTCTTCCATCACCCTCTTTTGAGTTTGTCCCCGGGCCCCGTGGCGTTGCGTACCGCGCCGTGTAGCCCCCCTGCTCATTCGTACCGGCTTCACACAGCGGCCCCCCTCCGTCGGCTTATCCTAGATTCCCACTACATATACCGCACCCCACGAGTACTTCCCTTGCAGCACCTCTGTCCCAGTTCCAACCACCACTTTCGCAACGGGTATAATCCCGAACTAGCCATGTGCTAACATGTTCTGGGCTCTCTCGAGGCTCTTCTCTTCGGCCCTCCCTCTGCCCCGTGCCCTGCTTTGTCTTCCTCTGGCCTGTTGGGTCTCCATGGCTCACGCCTGTTCCTCTCGCCCTGGGGGCCGGCCTCTCCGCGGCCTCTGACGTCGCCTGGGGCTGGGTGCTTCACTTTTTCCCCCTTGCGCTTTCGGCCCCTTCCCCGTCTCGGCTTTCCGGGTGCGGTCTCCACACCGGGGTGCCCTCTCCACTCGGCTCCCTCGTGGCCATCGAAGAGCGATGTCTGGGGACCTGTCCGAATCTTTACTCCTCAATTTTAGGCCGGCCTGGGGAGTGGGTCAGCGAGCGGAAATGCAGTAGGATTTGACTTCGTCAACTGTTTAGTTCTCAGTAAGAGGGGTAACCTTCAGTACATCTTTCAGATCGGGAGCAAAGGACATCTCCTACTCGTGCCACTCCTCGCCGGCGACGAGCCGACCCTCGCACAAAGGGGGGAAGGTCGTCTCTCTTTTAAACGTTTCCTCTTGTTTTTCCTGCCCGTCAGCAACCTTATCTCCACTTCTCTCTTCTACTTGCTATATCACAACTCTATATATTTGGAATCGAGCCGGAAACCTTCACCAGGAGGGATTTATATTTTTTTTTTTGTTTCCTTTTTTTTGTTTTTTTTTTTTGTTTCTCGAAATATTAACAAAAAAAAAAAATTGTTCATAAATTCTAGGGGGCTCGAGCCGACGGGCGGAGGCAGAGGGGGGACGTTTCATACCCCGTTAGAGGGGATGGTCGGAGGAACCCTCCGGCGACATCCAATAGACTCAAAGCAGCGGGGGTTCGGAAGACCATTCCCCGTGAGGGGGGGGTTAGTCCCCCCCGTCGTCGCACCGGAAGGCCTGAGAGACCCCTGAACTCCTGCCCTCTTGCGGTTTAACCATCTATGGTATTCCCTTTAGTAAAATACACTTACCCCCATAGTTATGGCGAAATTTTTTTTTTTTAATATTCCGGTAATATGAGAGGCAAAACAATTCATAAAAAAAAAAAAAAAAAAAAAAAAAAAAAAAAAAAAAAAATTTTTCTTTTTTTTTTTTTTTATTATAAATCACTCAAAAAAAATTTTCCGGCTTGATTCAAATAAAATTTGTTTTATCTGTAGGTGCTGCCGTATTCTCGAGTTACCAATGGTAAGGCCCCAAAGTAATATATTTGCACCTATATTATACCTATTATTCATATACTATATATATTATATAATTTTTTATATAAATATAACTCCTTTTCATATATATATATAATATCTATTACTATACTTCTATAAATCTACTATTATTAAGTTGGTTAGGTTATCTATCGTGTACCTATTTACGTCCACCGTTTGTGTGAGGTTATACTGGGGTTATTATAGTATGACTGACGTAGTATATAAATACTTGATTTGTTTACCTAACTTTTATGATACCTTACCGCGATCTGCTTATCATAGTGGTCTGAGGGGGCCTGAGATAGTCCCTCCACTCTCTATAACCTTTGTTATGACCACCGAGCCTATTTTATCTCATTATTTATATATGGGGCAGATTATTATTTAGCAGTAGTATTTTCTTATTATTACTATTATTATTTTATCTAGAGGGTTTATGACACTAGTAGCCGTACTTACCCTTCGGGTTTTGCGCCTTACTACCCCTTACTATTACAGAATTGGTCCTGATAAGTAGTAATAGTACATGATACTATAAGTATTCACTCTTATGGTTGGCGACCGCACACCCATTCTCGAAATCATTCATATCAGAGTAAACTGAACTCTACTTTAAAAGTGGTTAATAACTTATTTGAGTTATCCACACTCGAAGCACGTCCTCTAAAATAATCACATCCCACCTATCCTTTTAGAAAATTGAATTGTCAAGACCAGACATTCACAATTAAGGCACACACGAGAGTGACATTCTCACGTTTCCTTTTCAATTTGTGGTCCGCTACAATCGTCGAGCGACCCATCTTACTTTACATCTCAGTCACACTTCCCTACGCTATCTTTTTTTTATAAGTGCATTGGTTAGATCACGTGCGTTAGAAAATACGAGGAGAAAATCCACGATAAATACAGGCTAGCTAAAATTATTCATAATTGATTTTTAATTAAAAAGAAGAGGTATCTTCGGCAGATTTCACTTCTCACACGTCAAAGAATGCTTCTCCTTAATCTTCCCCTTAAACATAAACGTGAAACCACTGATTGCCGCTCACTAGATATATCTTTTGAGCGTTATTTTTTCTTTATAATTATATATCTAATCATTTGACAGTTTATCTATTGGATATTATATTATGTATACATATCTATTATATATGTCAATAGAGATATCTATAATATTATACTATATTTGAGTAAATATATAGAAACGTATTATATATAATTATTATATATATACTCATTATATATATATTATTATATTAATATTAATTAAAATATAATTAATTTAATAATTATATATATATATTATAATTATTATTATATTATTACTTTAATATTACTATGTTTTGTATATGCCCTTATGTGAGTTTCCCTAGTTATTAATATTATATATTATTATATTATATTTATAATTATATATATTATTATAATATTAATTATTTAATTATTTATTACTTCTTATTAATTATTAATTAATATTATTTTATATTATTACAATTATTTATTATTATCTAGTATTATTATTATTATTGTAATTATTCATTATTTTAATAATGTTGATTTTATTATATGAGATTTATAAGCTGAAGTTATATTAATTTTAAAAAGCGTCCAACAATACATGATCACCCTATATCATATACTTACTTTACCATTGTCACGAGTCGTGTTCCGAGCAGACGCACATGCACAGACGAGTTTCTCAAACACACCTTCTCTGAGCTAAAACTAACCATGTGCACACATTGCAAGTCTCTTGAACCTCTATTTATTGAGAATGCGGTTGATTGAGACTTACCCACAGACCATCAATAATCATCTGATTCCATATATAATTCGATTGTGTGAACGACTATTACGAGTAAGGATCTACGTAAAACACTCCTGTTCGCTACCGCAATAACGACACTACCTCAGTGTGTCCAACACTAATCCAAACCACTCAATAATGAGAGGTCTTCTAGTAGTTTATTTGAGAACCAAAGACCATCAACATCCACTACCATTTACTTGACTCCTTCACTTTATTAGGATAGTATCTTAAGAAGGATACGACCAGAGTATATTAATCAGAGAGCTCAACAGTCCATGTAATGCAAGAATCACAATAAACTTTGTTTGAGTATAAATCCCACTGTACATACATTTTATGAAGTGAAGATCTATGGAACGTACAATAACCAAACAACTCAAATCATCTCTCTTTCTCTATAAAAAAAAATTAGGTTTATATTCATTTCCTGCCCTAACACATAAAAAACTGAGAAAGAATTTTTGAGTTCAGGTAACTGAGAGCGAGATTGGACATGGATTGTGTTAAGGAAGAAGTGTAGATAAGATAACACAAAAGACTTCGAGAAACATGAAATGATAAATTCATCTTCCACTAAATCTATTTTGGTACCGTATTGGTAACAACGTGTATAAATGTTGGTGATATAGAGCCAGGGTGATCACCAAAATTCAGAAAATGGAAAAATAACAGGTATTTGGGGTAATAAAGGAGTAATCAGTCAAGGAGTAAATGAAGTGAAAAGTGTTATATAGTGAAAACTTGTGAAGAGAGATTAAATTAATTGGACACAGTATTTGATCGAGGATACATAATATGTGATGTACATGTGACCCTAGAATGGAGCTAGTATCTGATAATCTAATTAACTGATTGTTTAGAAGCTCATAGTACTATGGTCATGACTTTAGGCACGACTATTAGATAAATAAGTTAAGTAAGGAGAGCTGAGCATATATGATGCATACGTAAGTAAGTATAGAGTGGTAAAGTGATAGATGATGAGTAACATCAGAGATAATAGTCCATATAATTGAGAGTTAGTATTGATATAAAGGAATAATTAATGTTGAGTTAATTATTTAGAGGTAAATAAGAAGAGCGAGTATCGATAACTAGAATAGATCATAAATTAATGGAGCAAAAACACTAGGGAGATGTGACATATATATAATAAATAGACAATAAGAAAAATATTAAATAAAAATATATTGAGAGGGAATTAAATTGACACAACTTTAAAACTTAAAGTCCTCTTCCTGTTTAAATGTGAAGTATTCAATGAAAACAGATATACATACTATTTGTGAGGTAACTATTCTATTTAATAACTCACTCATGTGATGAGCTTCTGAGAGTAATACACTATGAATTTATTTATTTAATTATTTCTTTCGCTAAGGTTGATGAGGATATTGCCATCTTATCTCCATCCATTAATAAATATAATAGCCTAACTTCCGAGATTCTATCTTATTTATTACATTTACTATTCATTTGAAATTGGAATCATTAAAGGTATGATTTAAACTTTGCAAAATTTTCTTTATTTTTAAGCTATAAAACTATGGAGATACATCACTCATTTAAATTAATTAAATTTGATATTATTAATTTATTATAATAATATATTAAATAATATATTAATTATATATTATTAATTTATTATGTATTATTAAATTTAATTAATTATATTATTCTATTATAATATTATTATTATAATATATTATAATTATTATTATTTATATTATATAATTATTATTAATTATATAATTAATATATATTTATAATTATTATTATAATGTTTGTAGAAAAAATAAACAGCTCAATACAACAATTAATCAACACAAACTCAAGCTAAAATACAATTTTAATATGTATCTATATTGTTATTTAATTATTTCGTAATAAAAATATTTACTTATTTATATATTTGATTTAATATAATTTATATGTAGTGATTACTTATTAATTATACTGTTATTATATATAATAATATAATATGTATATATATATATATTAATTTTAATTTTAAATATATCATAATTCATTAGATTAGAAAATCACTGATATTAATATTATTATTATTTTTCATATATAACTATAACTAAGTTTAAGGTATGTGGATGGTTTGAGTACCCTTATATATCCCACAAGAGTATAAATGAATTCATTTTTTTTATTCATTCCCTCAGACGGCCTCTAGCCACCCACCAAAGTGACTAAATTTAAGCCGGGCTCCGTTTCTATCTACCGCCACATACTTCGTATTTTCTACTGAAACTCAATTATATTATAATTACATATATAAGTAATATTTTTTTACTATACGACGAGATTATATTATGGCTTACTCAGTGAAAATGTAAACTTTTTTTATATATGTCGAGTGGAATGTTGAATAAGATATCCACCCCTTGGTACGGGCATGGTAGCACGAAGTAACTAAGCGGACAATTATGTACGTGCGCAATTGATGACTATTAAATCACTATTACGGCTACACGATTAAATAAAGTACAACTATTAACTAATCAACTCTACTATTATTTTTGTGGGCTCTAATATATAAAATATGGGGCCTCCTCGGGGTGGTGGAGTCAAAATTAATTAATCTGTATTAATAATTAAAAATAATCTTATTAATATATTGTATAAAAAAGAAACTAATAAAAACACTGAAAGCCTCAAAAAAGATAAAGGATTAAGTATTTCAACAAGAGGATTAATAAAAATAAATAATAATAAATAATAATTTACTAACTTACAAACTGAATTTGATGAACGAATATACTAATTATTGATTCTGCTCATGCATCTGTCAACGGATAAGTAACAACAAGTTGAATAATCGAATATAATACAAATTAATTGAATAATCACAAAAGATCTATATTCTAGATATGCAACGTAGCTGGAATATGAGAAGTCAGTTTCCAGAAGAGTATGTTCTGACTAGAGATAAGACCACATCAATAGAAAAAGGAGAGAGAGAGAGAAATATATAGAAATCGCGAGGGCATAGTTAAAATAATGGAAATAATCAAAACACAGAGATTGTGCAGCTGTCTTAAATATACGGATAATTTATGAAACGTCTCAATGTTTATTTTCAATTGCATTTTATTAAACATCAATTTATTTTCAACGATCCTATATCTCTTTCGATGAATCGCGGAATCTTGAACAGATAACAGAGAGAAGTGAAAAATATAAAAGAAAATCAATCATTGCAATTTTGGACTATTAATTATTCTATTCAAGTAATAGATAACAACCTATAAAGTTTTAACTCGATGAACGAGACCATAAAACCTATAAATACATTAATTCTAATTATATGCTTGAGTAAAGGCAAAGGGTCATAAGCAAAGATAGTTTTGGTAGATAATAACTAATATCATTTTCAACTTTAAAAGTGGTACCACTATATAATGAAAATATAATTTTTTTAGTACTGATATCAGAATGATTATTTGTTATACAGAGCTTTCTACGACCATTTTAAGCCCTTTCTACGGCTCAATTATTGTTATGTAGAGCACCCTTGTAGAATTAACCATGAAAGAAAAAAAATGAAGAAATAGAAGGATAGAGAGTATTGGATGATTGAATGGAAGCACGAGCGTGGACGCAGTATGTATAAGAGCACGAGATAATAATTTGAGAAGCAATGAGAGATGATAGTGAGATTGAGAGTATGTAAGCAGAGAATTAAATAAACATAAATATATAAATAAGAATTAAGGTATATTGTTGTACACATGATTCGAAGATGCCTTAACAGTAGTACACTTTTAACGTTTACAAAAGGAATTTCAAAAAAATATTGAGGGTTATTTAAAAGTAAATATCTCTACTTTAAAATTACAAAATTATAGATTTTGACCATTTTTATTATATCTTTCAAGAAACGATGACTTACATAAGAACAAAAGCACATTCTCTCTCTCTCTCTCTCTCTCTCTCTCTCTCTCTCTCTCTCTCTCTCTCCTCTCTCTCTCTCTCTCTCTCTCTCTCTCTCTCTCCATACCTATGAGACTATGGATGTATGTATGTATGTATGTATGTATGTATGTATGTATGTATGTATGTATGTATGTATGTATGTATGTATGTATGTATGTATGTATGTATGTATGTATGTATGTATGTATGTGCATGAATGCAAGTGCGTAGCATTTTTAAAAGAAAGAAGGAGAAATAAAGATATATATTATTCTTTCATACTGTGACTCAAAGAAGTAGAGCGATTGATTTGCGTTGCGAAAGTTCCGAGTTCGATCCTTCATGCACCTTGATAGAGATCTTCCTTTCTTGATTAGGGCAGTGCCCGTGAGGTTCGGGCTTAAAAAGAAGAAAAAGAAAGAAAATGATCCACAGTCATTATAGACTCGTGGCAACCTTGTTAGATTATTTTGCAATTTCTTCTTCTTAACATTTTCATTTCATTTAAAGAGGAATATATTAGTGGTTTCAATGCTGGCAATCCAATGACAAATTATGAATCCATCCTGTTTTTGACCACATTTTGAAAAGTAATGACGTCAGGATTATTTTAAGCAATGACGTCATTAAGATGAATCGCTCATATTCTGCACACGACAATAAATTAATATTCATATTATTTACAAACAAGAAAATTGACTTTGGGAATGCTCTTGTAACACTAAACTTATTTTTTGTTTATCGCACAAAAATTTATGTGATGCTTTGGTCTTTGTATGATTTTACATGATTGGCTAAGAGCTCAACCAATCAGTGAAGCCACCATAATTATTATTTTGTATTAAATCCATACCAAGTCAGTAAGTTCACAGAAATGCAATTTATGTTGCATCTTAATTTCTTAAATTTGGTTTGAGTATTGTATTAGTCAACCTCGTGTTCAAGCCCAAGTATTATTATCATTAGTTTATGATTCATTACAAATTAAGTTTGTATTCAAAAGACATCAGGCGAGGAAACGCGGCCCGTGCTGGATATAAACGCTACATGAGGTGTTTGGAGTGAGGGATAGCGACAATTATAGGATGATTAGCTTATGTTAAGTTTTTTCATTCTTGCATAAATATGAACATGGAGCGAATATTCAGTCTCCTATAGACACTGATCTAATTATAATTCAACGCGTGCATCTTGATTCATATGAAAAATATCTTTCATCTGCGCACCATTTCACTTCGATATATAAAAATTAGCGGGTGGTAATCAACCTCTAGAGGGGTGCATAATACTATACGCACCGTGAGTGCTGTTCTGAGCCTACCAGGCTACTTGGCGCACTCACACCGTTCTCGATAGCGCCGTATGCCTCTATTATACAATAGTAGGGGTTGCCAAATTATTAGGGTTACCCTTTTTCTTTCCAGTCGCTGTTCTTGTGGTATATTTTAAATAAAGATTTAGGCCGGTTCGCAATACCGAGAATAATCCGTAGGCTGCACTTACAAATATGATCCTCAGATTTCTGCGCAAGACAACATGGGACGGATTGGCCGAATATAAAGGGCACGGCGCGACATATAAAGGTAGATAGTTCAGGTATATATTAAGTTTTTGGGAATTAATACTTTGCCAAAAGCACGCGTCACGAGAGAGTCACAGAGTCGATCGGTTCAACAGGTCCAAAAAAATGTCTCTATGAGGTCACTGTAGGTTGGTCAAGGCCTCGATATTTATTTTTCTCAGTTATGCGAAATCCGAGTTGTGTTACTCTGTGTTACATTCTTTCTCTTATCCTTTGTGTATACTACTTCACTTGACAATTATGATTGTCTAGTCAACGAGACTATACTATTGCAATCACACGCTTTTCGGTCACTATTCTACTTTAACCATCATATTAGCTAGTTATGTGACTTTATTCCTTTCTCAAGTTTATCTATATTCTCACCATCCCATCAACTCCACAATGTGCTCCCCCGACATCATGTATCCACCGTGGAAGTTTTTAGTAGTGATATTGAGGAAACTTTTTTTCAGGACAGCAATTCGAGGTAGAGAGTATGTTCTCAATTTTTTTTATGCTATTAGATATCTTCCGATTTTGTAATGATAGCTCCACCGATGAAGCTGTTATCGTGTACCCTAGGTAGATAAATTCTTTCCAGTCAGATCTCTTTGGGAAAACTTTTTATAAACCTAAACTAGCTACCTCACTATTACTTTATTATTTTATTATTATATTTATATATTTATTTATTATGAGCTGTAGTGCAAATATATACTTATAGAGAACATTCTATTGATTTACTCTAGGGGAAGGTATCATATCTTATACAGGTATGATTCTCATATTGCCATATTTATAGCCGAAACGAAATAATGATCATAAAAAGCTGTATAATAGGTTATGCTGACTCCCATTACCTTCTTATAGGGTATGCTTGTGTAATTTTCAAATGTCGGTTATATGTTAGCGGCGCAACAGCATACTAACCACCAATCGTGGCCGTATATTCCTATTTAGGCAGAGTTGTGGATGAGTCAAGCTGACCATGTGAAACATTTGTGCTGGTAGGAGCATCTTTTGGGCCGGCCTTGTTAAGAAGAAGTGACAGGTGCTATAATGTTCACGTATCTATGTAGTAAGAGAATGTCATCAATTACACTATAGAGACATCGAGCGTATGTTTTTTGGATCCATGAGTAAATAATTTTGAGTGGAATATGCTATATTTTTTTGAGTTTTATTGTTATGTTTATGAGTATATTGGCTTTTTTTGGTTTATCGTATATAATGATTTTTTTTTTGATTTTTTTTTTCCATTTTCTAGTTACTATACGGGTATTTACGACGAATTGGGAATGGAGTTTGGTATGTATAGTTCTTTCCAGTATATATTGGGGCTACGGGGTAGTAGTATTTCTGGGAGGTAGTTAGTGCTATATATATATATATATATATATATATAGCTCTATTTGGAGTATATTTATGGGTGTGTCGAGGAGTGGGTTACTATCGTACCTACTTTAGGGGAGAGTTGGATAGTCTTGTTTAGTGTGATCGAGTTATTGCCTATGATACGGAAAATACAACTTCATCATAATTATACTATAGATTTATCTTTTATTCTATCTTTATTTTGCTTAATTTATTTTTTTATTTATTTATTTTATTCCTCAATATTTTGTTCATCTATTTTTTTCGCTCTATTTGTATCGGGTATGTTTGTTATTTATTTCTTCTCGTACCTTACGGCTGGAAGTTCAAAATATTGCGTTGATTTTTTGTCTTTTTTTTTTTTTTTTTTTCTACTTTCTATTTTTTCTATTTTGTTTTGCAAGGTCAAATTAGATGTTGCAATATTGGCCAAAGTGGATGGTATAAATTTTATCTGTATGTGATTCCTTATAGTGTCATTTTGTAGTATATTGTTATGGATCTGCGATTAGATATAGTTTTTGTACCGTTATATCGTTTTTAATTGTTTTTTTTATTATTACATTTCCTGAACTATGGCATCTTTTGAGAGGGTGTTTTACTTCTAGGGTCACCAATTGTGTTTTTCAATAAAATAGATTTAAAAAAATATTTTTGTTTTTGAATTGAATAAGTTTGTACTTAAATCATTAATCACATGTAAATGGTATCACAAATTATCAAAACAATAACCTCGTTCTAATAAGAAAAAAAAAAGAAGAAAATTTCTGTTCTCTTAAAGATTATATATAAGAAGTTCCTAGTGGAAATAAATTATTGACCAACGTTAGTACCAAATATAGTGATTTTTGAAAGATGAGATGTACCTGAGAGTGAGTTAACGTAAGGTATTTTATTTAATATCACTGACGAGGGCCTCCACTTTACAAGAAAATATTGCAATATTCGTTTAATATAGTTCCCCTAATAAACGAAACACTTTTTGGCAGTAAGAGGGATATCTATCGATATGCTATTTTTGAGCAATAATCGCTTAGTCTCTTACCTAGCATCAGTTAATTCAAGTAATATATCATTATGGGCATGTGAATTAATTTATCATGTAATTCATGTTAAATTTTTAATATTGTATTTTATAATATTGGACATATAATTCATATCTTTAAAAAACTTTTTGAAACAATAATGAGCTCCGAATAAGCCTATTGTTTAGATATTGAAATGTAACCTTATATATATTTTTTACTTTCAGTTTGCGCCAGATCAACGTATTGTTGAGGTATATTGCATGATGGGGCTCCTACTGCACACTATTTTAGTAACTTGCAATATCTAGTGTAACATCACTGAATGAGATAACCATATATATACTCTGTCCTAATCTAATGGATAGGTCTGAGTGCAGTACCCCAAGTTCCCATGGCCAGCCATAAGGTCATAGAGACCCTATAATAACCTTCTGGACTTATTTATTCAATTTGGGTGACAATTAATTAAAGCACCTTAATGATAATATTCTTTCCTTATTACTCCAAATCGATCACCTTACTCGAGTTGTAAGAGCCTACGATAAAGGACCTTATGAAAAAATTTGAAAACGAAATCAAGCGACCCTGGGAATCTTATAATTTACAAAACGAGTCTCACGACAATCGATGAGTAAGTATACAGCCTGGACTGCCTGCATTGGAGAGCAAATATACGGAGGTCATTTTATATCAAACATCATGTTTAATTTATCTTATTTGATAATAATCATTTTGTAAGGTGCTTTAATAGAAACAGTTAATGTTTTATTACTTGTATCAAATATATTATAAACTCTATGCATTTTATATATATAATCAATATAATATATATGTTATAATTATCGTGTTTTAAGATTACTTCAGGCCTTCTATTATTATATCACGTTACTCATATATACTAATTTTAACAGTCCGCCATTTATTATTTAAATTGTTATGAGTTATTGTAAACTTACTATGGTTTCGTAGATATTACGCAAGTAATATAATTTTATTATGACAATAATAAACACATTACAAATACCATAGACATGTAACGTAAGAAAACTAAGCACATTACGGTCATACCTTTATAGGAACTTTTAACTTTATTTTGCATTTCTTATCAGTTACCCAAAATTTTTTTAACCATAATTTTGAATCACCCTGTATATACTCATATATAATAAAAAAATTTAGGATATATGTTATTTTTATGTTATATTCTATATATTATTATATTTTATTTTATTTTTTATATTTTATTTATATATATATATATATTTTATATTATATATTATACTATATATATTTTATTATATTAATATTTTTCTATATTATATACTATCTATTTATAATAATCAATTGTAGCCTTAATACATATCTTATATTATTATATATTAATTATTAATTTATATTATTATATAATATATTATATATTTATATTAATTATATATATATTATATATTTCTATATTTTAATATATTATATATTATATATATTATATTTCTATACTATTATTTTTTATATTATATCATATTTATAAATATTCATAAAATCGTTTACTATTCAAACAGTACTATCTATACATTTTGTTCTTCCATTGTATTAATATATCACATAGTCAGGTTTCTCTCCACACGGCTGAGTTTTCTGCCACGACTCTTGATTAATTATTCAGATGGGGATAGCTGTAGCTCTTTTTATGGGTTTAGTTATAGCTATGATAGATTGATAGTTCATGGTTATTGTGAGTTATCTGGGATTAATCAGAGTCGGAGTAGTTCCGGTTTACTGCATGGCTCATGTAATGTCATGATTAGCTGATGTATTTGTTGGAGTGGAGTCAAAGTAATTGGCAACTTAGGATATCTAATTATATTTAAGGTAGGTATCTATTATTCTATGTTTAACATGAGTCAATCGCTTAGTATTTTAGGGTTTCCGTTCTCAGTGATTTATGTCTTGAAGAGCTCACGAGGGATCTACCCGTGTACATTTAAGAATATTGCACCCTGAAGTCACCACTAGTCAGGGTATGGGTGGTAAGTTATAGCGATGGAGAGTTCAGGTAACGACCTCCTGATGTGTCAGCGGGCTTGGATTTGAGCCGGTATGTAACACCTGAGTAGTGGTATAGGGCCGAGTGGATCCATTCTATGCCTTTCGCCTTGCTATGTGTCTGATTTACCTCCCCTTGTTATTGAATGGCTGCTGACTTCGACTATCAGTTGTTTTACTTACGTATATACATTGGTCCACTTAGCTTTCCTCTGAACGCATATATACCTGAGTTTTTATATATTAGTTGTCTTACCTCACTATATTTTATCATATTTGTCCATTTTTACTACTTCTATATATACTACGTGTGAGATATATATTATATATGAGGATTTTTCTATGACTATTATATAATACATCTATGCTGCATGACTACGCTATCTGTTCATTTATCACTACTGTACTATTTGGTTACTTTTTACTCATTAATTATTGGAGTATAGTTTATTCTTTCTTCTTTTGCCTTCCCACATACTTTCCTTATAGCCATACACTTATATTAGTACTTTCTTATTGGCCCTGTTTCCAGTTTTTTCTTCTTTCTCAGTATTTTATACTACTTATATATAATATATATTTACTTAACTAGTCTATTTCACTTGAATTCTGCGAGTGCTTATAGTCCTGTAACGTCCCATCACGTGGAATCCACTCACCTTCAATAACTATGGTGGCATTTGGACTTCACAGCCATCACTGGATTTCGCTAATCGTTGTGGCTGTTCTCAACCCATTTTATTTTTGCCGTACTTATCCTCACCATTTATGGGGATCCCTAGGTAATATTTTACACACTCAATGTTAGTCTATTAACGTACGGTTGTGACCTGTCCCCTACCATTTAGGTTCCCATCCATGGTGATTATATCGACTTTTCTTTGCTGATGGGTACATTATATATAGTGTACAGTATCCACTTCTTTTTGTACTTATTATCCATCGCTTTTGCCATCACTATGATCCCTTCTCCTTTTTTACTCTCACGCACCATATTTATCGTATGTACGTTACTATTATTCTCCCACCATTGGTATACTACTCTGTTCACCTACTGCAATAGTGAGTAACTTCCTGCCCGCTTAGTATTATCTAAGCGTCATATTTATTCTATTCTCACGGAGCCCTGCTCTTATATAGGTACTACATTATGCCTGAGACTTGTTCTCTCTACTATATGAGTATTGACCATGTAAGCTTGCATAGTCATCATAGTATTTCATTCTTTTGTGATGGTTTTATATAGTTTATGTCATTCTTATTCATCTTAAATTAGTATTTTTAACTCATATAGATTTTAGCCACACATATACTTGTTACATTTATACACTCTATCTATTCATTTTATTTTCTTCAGATGCTTATTGGTATATATATATATATATATATTACCTGAGTATGGGCAGCTCCCCATGAGTACACTATCACTGTTAGCTAATCCTTTAAGCTAAATTAACTCTACCTACATCTGCTTATATAGCTACTATTTTCACTTATTTTCATTTCTATTTTCATTATTTATTTATATTTTAATTTCTTATATTTTATCTTATCTTTTATTATTCTTATTATATTTTACTTATTTATTTATTTACTATATATATTATTTATAATTATTTATATATTATTTAATATTACTACTTTCTTATTCTATTGGTATCAGATACTAACTAATTTTATTTTATTTATTATTTCTTTATTAATATTTTTTTCTTGTCACTCAAGTCAATTCTTTTCGTCTATTTTATATTATTTATATTTTATTATAACTTAATACATTTTTGCATTCTATTGTAAATTACATTAAGCATATTAGCATGCGATGATTATTTTTTTGAGTTTTTCTTATATCATTCATTTAATTATCGAACTATTTTTATTATAATACTCATATACCTACCTCTCATAGCATTTCCATACTTTTACAGCTAGACGCTCCTTATTCCATTTAATTAATTATTTTAGGATTAGATAGGTGAATAACCTGGTTAGTTTTACGGCATATATATCACTTTTGTTTAGGTATAACTGGCGTTACTCGACAGTTCATCAGTTATGGGCATACTTTATATGCCTTTTTTTTTATTATGTGTATTTTAGATTCCTAAGCCGGAGAGAGCAGAGTGTTGATGATATTCTTTCATGAGAATGTGTGTTATCCGTTTTCACAAGTCGTAAGCTTGAGTGAATCGTTGATGTTATGTAAACGATACTGTAAGAGAACATATTCATCGTAAGAGAAACAGAGATGTCACTGTATCTTGATACGACGCCATCCTACGCATCCTGAACTACACTGCAATTTGCGGTATCAATTGCGTTTAGGACCATCATATCGAAACTCTTTGTGCTCGATTTTAACTAGGAGGTGATGAGATGATTATCAGATCTCGAAGAGTCTTAAAACTCATTATTATTTTTCTTAGAGGCGTGCATCTTCCCTATTTATACTTGCCCATATACTTTTATTCTATCGTTACTTCTAGTTTTTCCCTTTATCTTATTACAGCTATATATCACATATTAATTAATGACTTTATCATATCACTTTTGCATTCACATAGTATTATTACCTTAGGAGTCCGTCCTTCTTTGACGCACTCAATGCCTGTAACCTAATTAGGTTCCCTTTTTGTATTCATAGGTCAACTTTATCTGCCTACTCCATTATAATACACGATTCTTTGGTTATTACGCCTTCCAATATTGATATTTTCATTATACCTGTTACACCTCACACCACCTAATAATTATTCGTCAATTTATTATAATAAACTCCATATTCTGTTAGTTCACGTCCCTATCAGTTATTAGACTACTTACTCGATAATCAATTCTCGTATAGCATTATTCCCCCTATCGAGAGACCTATCCTACATTATATTTTTGGTTTACTCATTAGCCCTATAATCATATCTCCAGGTCTATATCACCTATACGTAATATATATATATATATATATATAATATATATTCTATTTTAGTATTGAGGTATCACTATCCACGAGTTTTTGAGACTATTCATAAATAACAATACATTTCAGTTTATTTTATTTCGTTTTGTTGGATGTAGTATATTATTTGGTTCTTATCACATCACTCAACATAGTTTGTAATCCATGTTCTTAGAGCTCCTATCTTTATGAGTTATATCATAGTTAACTATCATATCACTATTAAGGTACCCTTCACATATTACCATTTATATCGGTCGTATATTAGTAATAAGTTTGGTATTATATTGATTTATATCCTAATTATCGGTGTGGTTCTACTACTTGATCACCAATCTTTCTATGATCCCACTCATTTTTTATTGTGAGTTCTTCATCTCTCTATATATAATATTATTATTTTCATGTGTGTTTGTTCCTGTATATAGATGGGATAATGTAATCGCTTAAGATGAACTGAGAGAGGAGGTTTCTTGTACGGAGCAGACGCGCTGGTGCCATATATACGTACCTATCTCACTAAGTTCAACTGAGTGTAATGAGTCCTTAAGTATCCACCTCAGTAATCTTACGTAGTCATATACCTATTATATATATATATATTTATCTATAATTAATTAATTCATATTATATTATTAACTCTCTATAAATATTATATTGTATATTACTTATTAATTATTATATTATATTATATATCTTTATATATTATATATATATAATACTATATCTAATAATATATATATATATTAATTTATATACTATATATATATATATATATTTATTATATATTATATCTTATATATATTAATTTATATTTTATCTCATTATTAACTTATTTAACTTATTATATTTATTATATATTTTATTATATCTATTATATATATCTATATTATATTTTTATATCGCTTATACTTAAGTTCATATCTATTATACTATTATATTATTACATATATTATATCTATATCTATATATTATTAATTATATATATATATATATATAATTATATAATATACTATATATAATTAATTATATTACCAGAAAAGATAGCAGTATATATTAATTATTATAATTAATTATCTATATATATTATATACTAATATAATATATACATATATATATTAATAATCTTACTTCTTATATATATACCTATATATACTAATATATTATCTATTATATATATCTTATTCATATATTTATATATATATATATTAATTATTATTTTATATATATTATATATATATTTATATCATCTTATATATGTATATACGTATATATATTATATATATATATATCTATTATATATATATATATATCTATATATATATTATATTTCATATTATATTACATATTCATATTAAATTTATATACATTATATATATTAAAATAATTTTAATTTATATATTAATAATTATATATATATATATATATATATATTAATATATTATATATACATCTATATATTTTATATAATTTTTATATAATCTCTATATAGTTAATAATTATTATAATATAATATCTATTTAATATCTATACCATAGTTATATTGTTTAATATATATATATACTATATTCTATAATAATATATATATATATAATTTATTTTATCATTCTTATATATATATATATCTAATTATATCCTATATATATATTATTATTACTATATATTATTATTATAATATCACTTTTATCTATATATATTATACTATATTATATATATTATATATATATATATATGTAGTACAAAGATGCTAGAGTTGAGATGTAGAGAAATAATTCAAATTATTAATTAATAGTTTATTAAATCACTAACTGCAACTTTTTAGTAAATATTCAATATATATATTTACTCATATATTCATTTATATATCTATATATACTCTCTATTACTATTACTTATATATTACTATATTTATACTTTTATTAATCATCAGCACATCTAATCCACGGAGGGTTGTAGATGAGTCCTTTCTCACCGAATTCATATCGGGTACTATATAGCTTGTACTTTAAATGTTAAGGTGAGTAATGTATATAGTAATATCTATCTATAATCTATAATCTATTATATCTATTACTTTTTCTTTTAGATAAAATATAATTAATCTAATTATATATCTATTCGATTTACTACTTATATATCTATTTATTAATCTAATATTATTATAATTCATATACTTATTCTTTATTTCATCTCCTCTACTTCTCTATCTTAATCTCATTATAATTATTGTATATTTATTTATATATATATATCTCTATTATATATATATTAACTCTATTTATTATTATATAATATTATTATATATATATATATATATGATACTATAATATATAATATACTATATATTCTATATTTATCTACCTATTATAAATTCATATTTTAATGGTATATATTATCTTATTATATATATTACGATATCTTAAAATGTATATAATATATAATTAAAAATGTTATAAATAAAAACGTTTTAATTAAAATAATGAGCATTCGATGTCATAACTTGACTTTCTTATTTATGTGAATCAGGTTAAAGACTGATAAAGACAAAAGAAGGAAGGATTAAAATTAGGAAGAAAGATAAAAGAAGGAATAAATAAACCTAGGAGAAGGTATAATTAAACCTTCCTAGGAAAGACACATACGAAGGAAGAATTAAACCTAGAATGAAAGACAGAAGAAAGAAAAGGATTAAACTTAAGATGAAGACTAAAAAAGGAAAGAATAAACCTAAGATTAAAGACATAAAGGATAAAATATATAGTCAAATATAAAATAAACTGGGATGAAAAACAAAGGAAGAAATTATTAAACCTAGGATGGAAGAAAAGAGAAGAAATGATTAAAACTTGGATGAAAGACAAGGGAAGGAAGGATTAAACATATCATGAGAGACAAAAGAAAAATGGATTAAACCTAAGATAAAAGATAATGGAATGAAAGATTAAACCTAGGATGTGTGAACTGAACAGCCTTTATTCAAAAGAAAGTTGGCGAAGGCTATTTTGTAAACCTAAGATGAAAGACAAAAGAAGCAAAGATTAAAAATAAGCTATAACACATAAAATGGAATATAATTTAAATGCTCATGAGATCGCTCAGCAAAAAAAACTAGCAAGCATGTCGCCGAAACTCTATCAACAGTCAAAGGGCCATTTTCGGAAGAATTCATTATAAGATATTATTTCTTAATAGAAGATTATATATGGAAAGTAGAAGTACCTTTATTAATATTCATATTAATTGTATTATTTATAACACTGGCCAAAAAAGATTTTTGCAGGTCATCCAAAACAATTTGAAGGATCATACTCTTTATACCTGTTAACTTGTATGCGCCACCCTATTGAATCTTCACTGTAATATGACCGGTAATACTCGTATTTTCTTTCGTATGATTGGTAGCTTTAGATTAGTTCTTTGGACGTATACATGTGATGGTCACAACTAATACATTATAATAACAATCTATCCATAAGTTGGCTATTTCTTATTTACTCTCTCTCTTTACTTTCTTAGTATGCTTATTTTTTATTATTTTTTTATGGGTACTTAGTCTTTTTCTGCTTCGTATTTGTTTTTATCGATTTCGATATTGTGTACGTTTTTATTTATTTCATGCGTTTTTATTTTTTATTTTTTTATTATATATCATATATTTTTTTTATTTTATTTTTTTTTTTTTTTTTATTTTTTTTTTATTTATATTATTGTGTACTTTTTCTTGAGTAATTTTGATTTCTATCTTGTTATATATTTGGGTTTTTTATGAAGTTCGTTTTCAAATTTCACGTTTTTTTGTTCCTTTTTTGCGATGATTTGCGGATTCTATTCTATTTGTGAGTGCTTTTTCGTGTTGTGTGCTTTTGTTTGTATAGTGGTTTGTGAGTGTCAAGTGTGGATTCTGGGTTTTATTTATTGTCTGTACCATTGTGGCTTCGGTATCTGTTTTTTTTTTTTTTTTTTATTGATTTATGTGCTTATTATTCTGTTTTCTTTGTTCGAGTTTTCAGGTAGCTATTTGATGTCGTGCCGTTTATGT
>JABUQX010042101.1:50000-53571 GCA_015478945.1 Trachelipus rathkii
ACTCCAACTCACTGGATAAATCATCTAGCAAATGTATCATTTGAAACATTCACCATCTATGTCTAGGGAGGGCCCTAATAAATTGCTTCATCAGTCCTAATTTGATGTGGATAGAGTGGTGGGTAAAATAAAATTTATTTTCATCCTCTGTCACTCCAATCTACAGTCGTTTCATTAATGTATAATTTGTAGATTGCACCTACAGTCCTATAATTTATTCTCACACTAGCATGAAGATATATCCAAATTAACAAACTTTTTAAATCCCTAATGTGAGTCTTCCATTTAGCCCTTAAATATCATACCAAGCAATATTATTGAAACATGGGTTAACTTATTAGTATTGATCCTGAACTTTTGCTTATATACAAGTTATAGATGTTGAACTCATTATCTTTCATAATCATACGCAATATAGAACTCTACGTGCTTCCATTATATATATTTACTAAGCTTCATGCTAAGAGCATTTTATATTTTCAATATTCCTCTTCTTCCAGTTTTAGTTGAGTGATATACACTTATTAGGTAAATCGAATGCATAATACCTATAATAGCCATTTCAGTTCAAAAAATCACCACTTATCAAAGCTTCTCGTTTGAATACTATCCAATAAAACAATTCTTCTCTACCAAATCTCTGGTCGTATTAGGTAACACCTACATATATGGAGTAGGGGAGTCGCCAGGGTAGGAGTTGACTCCATACATAGTATTATACTAGTATCTTACTTCTTCAAAATGAAATATATGGATGAAGTAAACTTTAGCCTATATCTATTTTTGTCCGAAAAAAAGTTATTATACATTCGGCCTTGCTCTAATGGAAGTAACATTTGCTTCTTTTCACTTAGTCTATAGATGTTCAGCTCAGAATCATTGCTTGGAGAGACTAACTCTCGTAACTTAAATGTCATTGATTTTACCTCTATCAATGGAGAAGAACTGATTTTGCTCATTTTTTTATGTGTGTAAGATAACTTTCCTTCTTATTCACTACCACTGTCTATGCACGTGGTGCAACATATATTATATATTATAGTATTTTGTTTTATTTATATATATATTTATTATATTATTTTTTTTTATATTTATTTACTATTATATCTCAAAATCACTTGATATCTTATTCAATTCAAGACATTGCTAGTTATTAATCTGGTGACGATGGTTAGTGGATACACTGTGGTGAGGTGCATCGTCCTCGGAGTGAGTGGATTACTCAAATACGTTTCTTTGTAACGATTGATACCTTTCACATTAACCATACATTATATAATATACAGATCACTGTGGTGGTATATCTTTTGGCTCCCGCCATATATACTACATAGGCATACTATCCAAATTTTAAAACCCTATTTTCCTTCGTCCATTTATTTTTTCTTCCATCTTTCTCGGTAATTTAATCGAACACAATATTATTTATATATTATTTTTTACTATATATACTTATTATATATATTCACTTATATTTATATTATTTATTATATCTTTTTTTTATATTTATATATTTATTATATATATTTTTTATTATTATACTTTATATTTATATATTATATAGTATTATTTTATATCGTTGTTACAGAACCAATAATTGAGGGAGCCCAAGACTTATCCTGGTCTCCGAGTTTCAGTCCAAAGTATGCCAGATATGCAGTGTTGCAAAGTTATTATAGTTAATATATTTTCTTCAAATTTGGGTTCTCTAACTGGCAATATTCTCACCTATCTGATGTATGACAGAATAATATCTATATACATATGGGGTATTTTCAAATAACAGAGTCTCTTCGTTGATAGTATCATTATTCTAATAAGTGTTCAGAAAATAGAAAAATTATTTATAATAAAATATTATTATATATAAGGTTATCCCCTTAAAGATGAGACGAGAGAGATACAGGACTGATATTCTGCGTTCAAAATTTGACATTTTAAATAAATATAATGATAATTTTGTAATAACGCTAGTATAGTTTTGCGGGATACGGAGTCTTGCGCGTCATTCTGGAGTGACGTGCCAAGCATAGCTGACGCCATATTCTTTGAGCAATACTATAAAGTAATGTCTGAGAATGTACTAGGACACATGATTCGAATGTAATATTCGGAAAAATTCGAGTAAAATATTGTCCTTTGGCGAGGCATATATTAAAAAATATATTTCACTACAATATTCTGCTTTTCTTGTGGTTTAAGGTTATATGAACGTCAATGAATGGTAGAGAATTATTTTTAGATATTTCCGACATATCTTTGTATTATCTATTAAGTATCAGTGAATTTCATGCAAATCTCTTAAAAAATAAAATTATGATTATGTGGGGATATTTTATTTCGCACTATTTAAATCCACAGATTCATTTTACTATTACACGTTATTTCTAAGAAAAATTCATAATTTACGTGGTATAAAATAGTAGATTATTGATATATATATTATATATAATATATTTATTATAATATATATTAATTATTATATATATATTTATTTTATTATTAATTATATATATAAAGTATTAATTATATTTATGGTTTTAAATTTTGTTATTTACGTAAGTTTTAAAACAAGTATTACCATTCCAGTCGGACGTGATGTTGTCACTAATTTTGTAAAAAGCAGTAAATTGAAAGTAGCTCTTTATATAATATATAATAATTATTTAATCTGAGATTTTGCATAGTATCATCGTAATTTATTAATTATTATATCTTATTTTCATTATTGTTTATATGTATATATATATGTTACCCTATGTACCATAGTACTTCATGAGGATATTAGTAGCGCTACGTACGTTGGGATTATTTATATTATTTTAGTGGCCTTTATTGTGATTCTGGTTCAACTCCATTCATAATTTATATTGTGAGGTTTCTGATCTTGTACAAATTATTTAATTTATGTTCGAAAATTAATTATTAAATAGTTAATTATTATAATTATGACTCAAAATTTTAGCATAAATAATTACTTATTGTATGTAAAATTAGTAATATTTAAATATATACCCGTCCCTTGTTTGAGATATACTCTTTCAGTTCATGAATTTAATAAATTAACAAATAAAGAAGATATCAGTAAGAGAATCAGAAGAAAATCTCACTAAAGATACTCTCTTCTAAGTAAAAATTACCTTCCAAAACTTAAAAAACTGACAGCATTTACGGTATTTATCACATAGAGGGTAAATTTCCAAGAGGACTGCTACTTTATTACCGAATTAATCTGATCAACAAATTTTCGCTTACAAAAGAAAGAAGTGTCCTGATGCTAGTAGGTGGTAAAACACGTATTATAATATTGCTTAGTGAGCAATACGTTCCGTGACTTACTAATTTCGTCATAACCGTAAGAGATGAAATTTCTCTAACAGACAGGGACTTTTCTTTGTTTTACATTATATTTTTTTATCTTTTACTTTGTTGAATTAAATACCTATATATCATTCAAAATAATGAGATCTTTTATAATTAAATATCATACTATATATAGGGGCCTTTAGCATCTATAATAAAGAAAATGTGGGCCGGCATGGTGTGTATGGACGAGGGTAACAGTCTTGAA
>JABUQX010042102.1:0-15000 GCA_015478945.1 Trachelipus rathkii
AAGAGAGATGTTATGATACACGTCCTAATATTTCTCGCTCGTGAACCAGGGAAATCTGTAATATATAGTGTTAAAGCTCCCCGCACTCCACAACGTCATGAAACATGAAACAGCTCGTGGAGCGTAGGAACCGGTAGATATAATAGTGGTACCAAGTTGTACAAGTTATATATATAATTAACATATTCTTATATATATATTCTATATATATAATATATATATATATATATTAATATACTATATAATATATATAATATATACTATATATATATATAGTATATATATATATATAATATATACTATTCAGAGGTATGCCGGTTTATAATGTAATATAATTACAATATATACTATATTTTTACGGGAACTAACTTATATATACGGTCAATATAATATATACCGTATAAAAGTTCATTTGATTTAAAAAATAGGTAAATCAATGTCACACAGACTTTATTATATAGAAAGTGAAATACCTGAATTATCATCCATACGTAACCATACACACGAAAAAGATCAATATGGCAAGTAAACATTTACTGCTAGGCGGAGTATTCGTCTCAAAATTTGATAAATTTTGACGATCATTACCATACGAGTAAGCATGCATCCAAGACCACTCCACTATAGGAAATGTTTGTAAGTTTGTATAACCAGTCAGTTCGAAGGAAGTATATTAAGAGTTAAGGAAAGATAGAAATTAAGACTTCTTCAGTCTTAGATTGTATTTTTTATTAGTAACTGTATCTGGTTCATGTTAAAGTAAGTTATTGGTGCCCTGCTAAGTATTTCAGAGTTATTTTTTCAGTAGGTAAGGTGAACAACAGAACTTTTATAGTAAATCTAAATTCCAGGAGAAATTCCAACAGATGAAACAAAGCTAACAAATCTCTGGATTTATTTACTTCATCTCAGGGAAAGATCAATTGTCAATTTATAATACAGGGAGGTTATAAAAGACTGGTCCGTCTCCTGTGACAGACATATTCTATGGGAGTAGACATTACATTCAGGAAATTGGGAACCAATCCTCTACTCCTAGTACGGGGAGGAACATTCAATTGCATTTCCTCCAAGATTTCGTTATCTATATGGACCAAAGTCAAGTTACTATTATCCAAGTGGACATTAGTGGGATCACCAAATACCTCTCCCACTATTTGAAAAGGGGGGAACTCTAGTCTCCGAGACAGGTGAAGAAACCCTTTCAGCCGACGGGAACATATTAAAAGAATTACTATTTGGTGGGCTGAAACCATAAAATTCAGTCTTTTGAGAGCTGGAAGAACTATCTAGGTTAAAAAGATTTGACCCTTCGGCCGGTAATTCACCCACATCATTTCTCTCCGACAGATCTATAAGATCATCAGAAGATACCTTATGAGAGGGGAATAGTTAGAGTGCATCTAGAGAGAAAGTGGACGGTGGATCGATAGATCTCATGCTTCGATGTTCAAATCTAGTACTTTTCCAAACCGCTGTGCTTTGGGAAAGCTACTAGAAGATCTTCATATGTTTATTATTGTAACATTATATGAAGAAAGGACAGAAGGGTTTGAATCTAATAGGGTATTCATTGTGAATACATATCATAATATGATCTAAAATGGGCGGTAAGTATTGTTCTTCTGGGTGACGCGTCGCATGGGTTAAGCCACGCATTGGGTGTTAGGAGACCCTAGTAGTGAATATTTAGTCAAATCTATGTGCTTGGGATAAACTAGAATCGGAATACTATTTCAGTTTAAAGCTAGAATATTGGTAGATATTTGTATTTATCCGAAAATGGATAGGTGGATTAGGAATTACGAGAGGAGTGGAGCAAAAAGAGTAACCTCTTTGGACAGGGAAGTTTTGAAAGACTTGAAATAATACTGAGGGAACTAACCTCCTCCATCTCATATTAATGATTTTCCCACTTTGCGCCCAAGAGATATGGTTCTATTGACAGGAGTTATATCTGGCAGTGAAAATATTTACTTATCGACGATATATGGATTGAAGGTTAGAGAATCCCTCAAAAGTCAGCTTTCCTCCTCCAAGGATCATCACATTAGTGAACCAATGAGAGTATCAGCGATGGATATCGAGTCACAAGAAAAAGGCGAATCAGTCTCAGACCGTCAAGATATTGGTTTCAGTAAATTTATCATCCTCCTCATCCAACAATCTTTCCGACTCGTTCGAGAAAATGCGTCACTAATTCCTATTTCTAGTCAGGATATTTTTCCATAAAATAGACGAGGAATCTCAATCCATTCCTTAAGTGGTGAGAAATGGACTTTTGGTTTACTGGCGGGATTAGTGTTCTTTGGATGACATAGCCGAACCGTCTATCGTTCACGTCCCACAATCGGTTAAAATTCGGTCATTCCCACTTATGTGAAAGTTTAAGGGCACGTACTTGCCCATTTCGTTATAGAGCTTTAACGAGCTACTTTTTGGCCCAACTGAACGGTTTTAACCACGTGACCTGCCTCTTCTCCAAATGGGGGAAACGTGTGCACTGGAGCATGGGATTTTTGTAATAAATAATTGGAAGGGGACATATCTAAGGCACTATTAATTAGTATTTATTATATAATTAATATGGAGGAATGGAGCAATTCTCATCCCAAAGTAGCCGGGTTTGTTCCAGACTAAACATTCTCAGGAGTTGAAATACCCCACCCAATCACGGTAAATCGCTCAGTAGAACCATTACTCGGATAAGGTGGAGATATTGCTCCTTACAATGTTTATGTTGTCCTTTTTGTAACACCTGTCGGATGAATCTGGGAATAAATTCAGTCCATTATCAGTTAATAACCGATTGGGAACCTTAGGAAGGAACAGAAGTACCTGGTGTCCAGTTTTCTAGATACGGTCAAGCTGGACTTGTCGCAATGGCGGACTACAGTACATCCCATTTAGAAATACTGAATCAAATAAAGCATCATGCCAGTATTTAATTTCCCTTAAATGTTTAGGGAACTGAATCAAATGCCATAGGCAACCATAGAACTCGAAAGGGGTAGCTTGGCCAAAGATTTCAACATACATGGTGCGACGATTAATAGTTGGACAGATAAGTTTTTCTGCATCTGACAAACAGGGCAACATCGCACTACATCTGAAAATTAACTGGTTGACCGAGGGAGTCGCCAGAAATGCTTATATACCAACTGAGGCAGCTTGTTCCGAACTATATGGGCACAGGATACATGCGAGACCCAAGAACTATGTGCAATTAACAGTCAAAAGAAATCACATATAAACAGATTCCCGGACTTGTTCCTGTAATACAAGAGGCTATCTATGTCTAAAGACCATTGTGCTAGAAGTGAACTTTCTGTATTGGCTTTAGTACTTGATCTGCCTAATTTTACAAACGTTATCACGGTTTTTCCTTACAAACCCTCCTAATAATAATATCATGAAAGAGTAGCGATCATTTATTTGTCAGTATATATACATCAGTATTCATTTAATGTTAGTATTAACTACGCGATATGTTTTTACTTAGTATAGAGTGGACAGACTTCAAGTCGACCTCGGGTGCATAGTTTGAAATGCCATTGGCGTACCACAGTCAAGTTTTTCCCTTTGAAGATGAATTAAATTGTTTTCGGGGACATCTGTTCAGGTAATAAGTGAAGTTGTATTCCTAAGAAGCACAAGTACCGAAAGAAATAACGGGTTGTCTACCATGTATTCCTGGGGGAACTATGAAAAAACGCGAACAGTATGAAGTTTGTTCAAAACCAATATTAAACCTCAGGATATGTTCATAACTGTAACAATAGGGAAATTCTTTCTTGTCTTTTCCGAAACCACAATAGGCCCATTCACATCCTAGTCTTCGGAAGTCAAAAGCTCTTTGAAAATCCCAATAGTGAGACGGATAATCCGCGAGCTTATAATTAACTCCCGCCCCACGTGTCTTACAAGACAAGTCGTGTAAATGGGAGCGTCATGATTCATCTGAACTTGACACAGACCGATCAATGGTCTATAATCGAGCCTGGCACATAGTTAATAGCAACGACCATATCTTCACTAGCATAAGGAGATGGTCTATACGGAAAAATTATTAGTTATTATTACTACCATTGTTTAAAACAGAAAAGGTCATCAGCGTTTTTCACAAGAGTCATTATCAAGGTCCTTTTCCACAGATTGACTCAATTCTGCGGGGACTATTCGTTTAACTGCTTTTCTGGACGAGATTCATCATATCCTTTGCAACGGCCTTCATAGTGTGCTACATTGCAGTATTCACAAGGGTCCCAGAAATAGGCCGTTGGTGGAAGCCGGCTTCCAGTTGGTTTAGCCGATGGTATATTTTTCTGGGCTTCGGGGAATAGGATCTCGAAATAAACTTTCTTTGATAGCTCCTTGAAGGTATTCTTTAGGAGGATTTCGGTCAGAATTACTGGATCTTGGAGGGGTGCGTTGAGGACACCTCATTCCCGCATGGGGACCTTTACAGAAGGGACATACTACCTTTTCGCTTGTGTTTAGGGAGATAATGGAGCGGGAGTTCCTACGCTCCTGCAATTCGGTATTCCTTAAATGGGCCGTTTTCTTGCAGTACTACATACTCCAAGAACTTATCGCGAATCCTGCGATTTCGTGTCCCTCTCTTCCACAATATAATCACAAAGGAGATTCCCTCCGATCCGTCAGATCCGACGCGAACATTTTTTGAGTACGTTGTGATTATTATGAGCCTCTGGAACGGTGTCGCTAGGCCTGAACAGGTAAAAGAATGTACCAACAGTTGGTGCCTAAGTTAGGCTAAGTGCTACGAAAGTTGCTAGTTCTTACTTAACTATTATTATTATTATCATTATTTATAGTACTTAATTAGTTAAGTTATATGAATAGGGCCTAGTATGACAACTATGTCATAGTGAGAAGAAACATAGTATCATTGTTGGAATTCCATTATATACAAGTGTCAGGCTTACACAACAGCCTATTATAGAATTCGTAATCATTAAAGATGAAAGTTATTCCAGGAAATAATTAATAATAGTATTTAAAAGTAAAAGTAATAATGTATTAAAGTATGGCGAGCTGTTTTAACAAAAAGTTTTGTGTGCGTCAGATTAAAGGTATGTAAATCATGAGCCATGAGTCATATATTTTGCATTTTTGGATTGTCCCCGTCAAAATTATTTAGATGTTTGAAAAATCATGCGTGCGCCAACTTCATTAGGTAAGCGTAACAAGTGTTTTACGATAAGTTAGGTACCATTTGAATATGTATAGTAATGAAAAAGATAAAAAAGAGGAAGAAATGGATAGAAAGGTATGATAAAACAGTTTTAGGATTGAATTAATAGTAAACGTAAACCAACGTAAAACATGCTTTAAAAATTCCGTTTTTATAGATACAAGACAAAATCCCGAATGAAGAAAAGAAAACCTGGTACCGAAAAGCAGTATATATTCAGCAGTAAAAGTGTGAGTTTTGGCAACATCTGGAAACTTGGTAATGACGTCATCAAAACCAAGTTGAAGACGATTGGAACGCGTGAATTGTAGTCATTCTGTATTCGCTTCAGTCAGAGTCGTCTACCAACTTAAAATTCTTGATGTCTGATCCCGCATTGGGCTAGTTGTCCTTAGAGATCTTATATTATTTGTGAAATTCTTGAATCTGATTCCTGACCTATTATTATTGTGACAAAAACTTTATAAAAGAAATAATTAATTTGACAAACCGATTTTGATTGACTTGTGTGGAAAGTCTTAGCAGGTAATATTTGTTATTGTATAATCTTGATTTTTTTCGTAAGGTATTTACTAGAAGCAACGAGAAGAACAATTTGGAGGATTTTAAAGCAAAAGGCTTTGAATCTTAACATAGGACAAAGCTATATTTTTGAACGCTAGGTTGTTCGACAAAGAATATGACTTATACGTTATATTTTTGTACGCTCACGATGTTATTATTTAAATAGTTGAAGCCCTATACGTTGTTGAAACTCAGATTCATTATTGAATAGTTGGAGCATAAAAATCTGAAACCTCTAGATTTTTAGTATTGAAATATTTAAAGCTTAATGATTTTTTGAAACTCCGATTTATTGTCAAATAGCTGAGGCCTATATTTTTGAAACTCAGATTTATTATTAAATAGTTGAAGCCTATATTTTTGAAACTCAGATTTATTATTGAATAGTTGGAGCCTATATTTGGAAACTCAGAATTGGTATTAAATATTTAAAGCTTATATATTTTTGAAACTCAGATTTAGTATTAAATATTTGAAGCTTATATTTTTGAGATTCAGATTTATGATTAAAAAGAGCGTTATATTTAAGAACTCAGATTTTATATGAGAAGAGTTACTGGGTATATTTTGTTGACATTTAGTTTACACCCAGAATACGTTGCCTAATATTTTTTAAACGTGGATTTTTAGTAACTGGTCAACGCCAAGAGTTTTTTTTTTTAGCTTTTCATTGGAAGAGTTATTGATATATTTTGAACCCAGGAGCTGATAGTAACTAGTAAACGTCAAGATTTTTGGGACTTATCTTTTCAGTTAGCGCTGTATTTTTGGAACTTAGACTTTATTAATACTGGTTTAAGTCGAGATTGTGAGACTTAACTTATGCTTATGTTAGATTTGTTTATATTCAAGATTCATGAAAGTAACTTAGCCAATTTTCAGAATAATTTTAGAATTGCTTTCAATTAGGTTTGGTGAAAGTTACTTAACCACATTTCAGTATTATTTTAAATTTGTTTACATTTCAGATTTATGAAAGTAACTTAGCCAATTTTCAGAATAATTTTAGAATTGCTTTCAATTAGGTTTGGTGAAAATTACTTAACCACATTTCAGTATTATTTTAAATTTGTTTACATTTCAGATTTATGAAAGTAACTTAGCCAATTTTCAGAATAATTTTAGAATTGCTTTCAATTAGGTTTGGTGAAAGTTACTTAACCACATTTCAGTATTATTTTAAATTTGTTTACATTTCAGATTTATGAAAGTAATTTAACCAATTTTCCGAATAATTTTAGATAGTTTTATGGAAGTTGTTAACTGAGACCTTACATGTAATAGTTTTGGGACTCAGTTTTTCTGTGGAAATAGTTGCAACATCTTGATAATTTTATGAATAATTTGAATTTAGCTTTTGCTTTTGAAATATTTTACTGCATCTTGATAATTTTATGAATAATTTGAATTTAGCTTTTGCTTTTGAAATATTTTACTGCATCTTGATAATTTTATGAATAGTTTGAATTTAGCTTTTGCTTTTGAAATATTTTACTGCATTTTGATAATTTTATGAATAGTTTGAATTTAGCTTTTGCTTTTGAAATAGTTTACTGCATTTTGGGAATTTTATGAATAGTTTGAATTTAGCTTTTGCTTTTGAATTAGTTTACTGCATTTTGGGAATTTTATGAATAGTTTGAATTTAGCTTTTGCTTTTGAAATAGTTTACTGCATTTTGGGAATTTTATGAATAGTTTGAATTTAGCTTTTGCTTTTGAAATATTTTACTTCATCTTGATGATTTTATGAAGTTTGAATTTAGCTTTTGCTTTTGAAATAGTTTACTGCATTTTGGGAATTTTATGAATAGTTTGAATTTAGCTTTTGCTTTTGAAATATTTTACTGCATTTTGGGAATTTTATGAATAATTTCTTGAATTTGGTTTTCTTTTGAAATATTTTACAGGATTTTGATAATTTTTAAAATAAATTTAACTTTAGTTTTTCAGTGGAAATATTTAATAAACATTTCGAAGTTTGATAATTTTGAGAATAAATTTAACTTTAGTTTTTCAGTGGAAATATTTCGTAAACATTTTGAAAGTTTGATAAGAATAAATTTAACTTTGGTTTTTTCATTGAAAGTATTTGGTGAACAGTTTAAGGTTTTGATAATTTTTAAAATAAATTTAACTTTAGTTTTTCAGTGGAAATATTTCGTAAACAGTTTGAATTTTTGATAATTTTGAGAATAAATTTAACTTTAGTTTTTCAGTGGAAATATTTCGTAAACATTTAGAAGTTTTGATAATTTTGAGAATAAATTTAACTTTGGTTTTTTCATTGAAAGTATTTGGTGAACAGTTTAAGGTTTTGATAAATTTTAGAATAAATTTAACTTTAGTTTTCAGTGGAAATATTTCGTAAACAGTTTGAATTTTTGATAATTTTGAGAATAAATTTAACTTTAGTTTTTCAGTGGAAATATTTCGTAAACATTTAGAAGTTTTGATAATTTTGAGAATAAATTTAACTTTAGTTTTTAGTGGAAAAATTTAGTGAACATTTTGAATTTTGATAAATTTTAGAATAAAATTAAATTTGGTTTTTGGGTGGAAATAATTGAAACATTTTATTGCTTCTGGGAATAATTGAATTTGGATTTTATTTCGAGATATTTCACCACATTTTTATTACTTGGTATGAGAAGTGCTTTATAGCATTTGAATAGAAATTACATTAGTTTTTTTGTTTTTTGTTTTTGTCAGTTCACTGGAATATAATCACAGGTCTTGAAATTCCAGGGGGCTTGATTTGAGATTGGGATATATTTTGGTTACAGAAATTGACATAACTTAAATTGGACGTACTTTTATTACAACTGAAATTTTTAAGTCCAGTTGGAGATTGTAACTGTTGGAAGATATAATTGCAACGAGATTCGGATATTGACTTGACAGATAAGCTGTTATTTCGGATGAATTATTATTGTGAATTGTATATAATTTCGTTTTGATGAGCTTTTGTAAATAAAGAATTTGAACGTATGATAATTATTTCTTTTGTAAATAAAGTTGATTTTTATACAGGTATTGAATACCTATACTATTTATGCTATATATTGAAATTGTAAATAAAGTTGATTTTAGGAGTTGATTTTATTCATACTTGAAGACTTGAAGAGTGAAAATAAAAGAATAAAAAGGTTGATTCCTGTATCTTGTCTAGTTGAGATAGACCTGAAATAAAAGATCTAACTACAAGAAGAATAATAGACAACAAAAGAGTTTATTAATAAAAAAGGTAAAAAGAATAGACAATAAAAGAGTTTATTAATAAAAAAGGTAAAAAGAATAATAGACAACAAAAGAGTTTATTGATTAAAACAGGTAACTTGATAAAATTAATAAAAAACGAAGAGAATTTATTCAAGGGTAAGACATAATATAAGATCGACATTGGTTTTGTAAACACAACGCAATCTTTTGTTTAGCAGGAATAAAAAATTACACTATACGATCATCAAATTAAGTTATTTTTCGATTTTCACATTCTCTCACCAGAAGTTTTCTTTTAGTGGTGCAGTTGAATTATAAGGGCCATTTTGAAGGTTAAACCTGCACTACTACAACGGTCATCGTTACGTGGTGAGTTACGAACAGTGTTGTGGAAAGAACGACTGTTATTATTACTTTCCGGAGGACTACGTTGGCCGATATTGGGAGGGCGATGGTTAGGTTTAAAGGATGACTTAGGTTTTCGTTGTTCAACCTTTTTTCGCAGAACATCAGTCCATCCAGGAAGGGTAGCATTTATTTGTACTACTGACTCCAGGGACTCATTTAAGTCAACTTCCCGCTCAACTCGGGAATAATTTGAAGGGTCGATCTCAAGTGGGGTTGATTGGGAAATGGAATTTGGGAAAGCAGTATTCTCGCTGTCTAAAGAGTCTGCAAAATTCACAATATTTTCCCATGAAGCTCTACTATAACCGTCCAACTCCTGCCTTTTTATATATTGACGGACGAATGTTTCAATATAAGGAGGCAAACTACAAAGGAAAGCTATTCTAAGGGAATCATGATCTCTCATATCGTGTCCATGATATGCTTGACTAGCCAGGCGTTTCAACCGAAGAGCAAACATTTTTATACTTTCGTTGGGATTTCGATGAGCTGCATGATATTTCTGAATTCAATATTCTTTTTTCTTTCGCTCTTCATCAGTATACCAACATACTAGATGATCCCGTACAGAGAAATATTCTCGGTCATCTTTAATGATTTCACGGTAGATCTGAAGGAATTTTCCTTCGAGTTGTCGTCCTAGCAGTCTCAACCATTGGTGATGGGCATTGGGATAGTGAAGGCTACAGTAAGCCTCGAAATCAGCCAGGTAGACTAAGAGATCTTGTTCTGATTCATATTTAAATTTTCCAGGGTCCACAACCTTAAGTTTCTGAGAGTTCTTGAGTAACTGGGTAAGAAGTACAATGGCTTCCTCCAGCATGTCAAGTCTCTGTTTCATTTGTGGCCCTGAATACATGGAAGGTTCATTGGGGTCGGGAATACGACGTTCAAATTGTCGTTGCGGTAATCCTTGTGGAAAACAACCAGAATACGACTGAGGGTCAATAGACATCTGGTGCTCCGGATACTGATTTACAGGAATTTGTTCTCGGTGGGGTTGTAGCCACCTATTATATTTCTCGGAGAAGTCAGACTCTCCTCTATTTATAGGGGATAAAGAATCTCTATTGCCTCTACCCATGTCGGGATTTCTCAAGAGAGACTTAGGTTGGGTAAAGTAATTTACTGGGGGTATAGAATTATGAAGAAGATTGGGATTAGGAAGAAGTTTAGGATTAGGAAGAAGTTTAGGATTAGGAATAAGGTTAGGATTAGGAATAAGGTTAGGATTAGGAAGAAGAGTAGGATTAGAAAGAAAATGATTTTTGGGATTTTCTACATAACTAGGTGGATTATGAGCAAAAGTTTTTGATCGCATTTGAAATTGGGAAACTAAGGAGGGTTTATAACCACGATCAATGAAAGAAGTGGTATTTTTAGGCATTTGCAATTTATGTGCATCAAGGTCAGAGGTTATACCTTGACCTCGAGCTTGGAACGTTCTGTGTTCAGCATTACTGATTTCACCATTAAATTCTTGAGCCCATTGCTTGTTAAGTTTAATTAACAAGGTATCCATTTCGGACTGAGTGAAAGGTTTGTCAGAGTTGGAACCCAAGGGTACGTCAGAGTTGGAAACTTCTACCCTCTCTTTATTTCCTACATTTACTCCTACATTCATTTCTAATTTATTTTTATTATGATCATCACGCAGACTTTGGTCTAAACGTGGATCCAAGGCGATAGCTGCAAGAGTTGGATCTACCAAATCCTCTTGAGTATCAGAAGTTGTGCTTGTTTCCAAGTCTTTTAGTTGGTCATTTTTTTCTGACATTTTTATTTTTAATTTTAAGTAAAGAATTTCAAATTTTGGATATTACAAAACTAAGAAGCAGCTTTTTGAAGCTCAAAAACATTGAAAGAGACCATTTTTGGATGAAATTATCATATTACAAAACTAAGAACCAGCTTGCTTGAAAATTCGATCAAAATGATTTAGTACATCGAGTCTTCATACTCTGCGATGTTCAGATTATAAACATATATGTATCCACAAAAAGTCCCAAACCCGAATAAAAGAGCAGGGTTGCCATGGACAAGCCTAGCAAGCTGGTGGCTTAAAACAATTCTTGCTCATGAAACTCCACAAGCAATCAGTCATTGGTTGCAATGTCTACTTGTGGATGGATGGTGAAGTGAAGTAATAATAATAATAATAATAATAATAATAATAATAATAATAATTATAATAATAATAATAATAATAATAATAATAATAATAATAACAACATGAGGCGCAAGTCGACACAAAAAAAGGCCCCCCTTTACCAATCCCCTTATTAGCTCACCCTTAAGTGAGAACTGGTAAGAGTTAGAAAAATCCACCCTAGATGTTTTGTTAAACTGCGACAGACCTTCACTGTGATATCTCATCAATGTGGGGTTCATCCCCTGGGTAAATCACACAACCGTACCTCCTCACAAAACCACGCAATTAACTCCTGCTATGCACCTCTCTTCTCGCATCTGCCAAACTCACATTCCTCTCCTTCAGGTATTCCTTTACTGACTCAATCCATTTTTTCATAGGTCTTCCAGCCTGTTGATTCCCACCACACTCACCACTATACAACCGCTTAACCAACTGACTATCATCCATCCTTTCCATATGACCAAACCATCGCAGTATAGTCTCATTTATTCTCTCATTTTCTGGTTAAGGACAATCTCACTGGGAACTCCAAAATGCATGAACAAAATGATGAAGTGGATGAACATGAATAAAAGCAATAGAGCTGCTTACATCAAAGAATTTGTCTATCTCTCAAACGCTAAATTTCTTGTCAGGAAAAGACTTTAATTAAGATGTCAATTTTAAATTAGTTACAAAAGTTTAAATATTAAAAACCCAAAATCTGTCCTTTAGATTAGACAAAATAGTCAATAAAATAAGTAGTTAAAAATTAAATTTTTTTACAGAAAACAAAAAAGCTCAAATAAAAAAGGAAGGCATAATAACTTCATTTCTAGAAATGTCAAAATGAAACTAAAGGTTACCTGTACTCTGTGTATATTTAAACATGGAATACTACTGATAAAGCTATTTTAAATGTAATCTGCAAACTAAATAATTAATTAATACTACTGCTAAACCTAACATCCCTGTTTATATTCTTAAAATAATTTGAGAGCACAACATCAGAAATGGAGACTTGACATTTTCAATTGAATATCCCGTATATTAGATACTAAAAATGCTTCCCCATTCTTCAAGAAAGAAGAGAACCAAATGGAATCTTAACTCATACTTATTTAAAAAGATTAAAAGAGATTTCTCTATCCATCCATTAGCAGAAGACTTTTTTCGACATTCTTAACTGGAGTAGGACAATATTGATAAAAGTTTGCTAAACAAAAGGATACAGATTCATTAAGATTTTGCTGGGAGAATCTAATGAGAGAAAAGCAGGACTGAATACATCCACATGAGCATTCTTTGGTTAGTTTATTTTTTAACTTGCACACTCAGTGTAGTTAACTGCCCTATACTGTCTAACAAGTCTTGGATTAAAAACTAAAATATATTTCGAGTTCCTGTACTTTGATATAAAAAATTTATATTGAAATTAAGATTAAAAAGTCATAGGAGTTTTTAATTAAAATGAGGATTAACTAAATGAAAATTACAGGAAATATGAATTATGAAAATTACAGGAAATATGAATTAAACTAATAAAATTTTATTTCGATAATAAGGGTTTGTTGGTCTCTCATAGCGGCCAAACTGCAAAATTGCAGACGAAAAGAGTAGAGAACCAGAAGGGGAAGACAAATCCATAGTTTCAAAGATTTTTCTTTTATTTTAAATAACAATAAATATTAAAAATAAGTTGGTCAAATCTTTTCAAATTCTTCAAATAATTTATCTTGTCCTATGCACGCTAACTAGTTAAATATATAATAAAATTAAAAACAAAACAACTAAAAATGATTACATTAATGTATAATAATAATAATAATAATAATAATAATAATAATAATATAATAATTAAATATAAAATAATTACAACCCAAATATATATATATATATATATATATATATATATATATATATATATATATATATATATATATTATTGAGTATATTTATATTATATATTTAAATATATATTTATATAATATATATAATATTATATGACGGACACAAATGAAGGTAACAAAAGTATCGCCATTCATATATACAAATTTTAGGGATGCACCGATAACCATGGTATCGGTAACGGTTCGCCTTTAACCGAATTAAATTAAGAGGTATGGTTATCTGGGAATTTGAGAGGAGTAAGTATGGTAATCGGTAAAATTTTTGCCGATACCCTTAACCGATACCACACATTTTGCGTTTTTAATTTGATTTCGATATATATATTATAAATATATACTGATAATAGTTATAAATATATATATATAGTATTATAAATTATATATATATTATAATAATATATATATATATAATATATATATATATATATATATATTATATATATATAGTATATATTATAATATATATCAATATAAATGTCCCGCATTGCTGTAGAGTGGTGTTGTAGTTTTTGAAAAGGTTTTGAAAAGCTTATCAACAACCATTCCACGAAAAGCAAAGATTTGAATAGAAAGGGGGGTTTTCATCCCTTGCTATCATGAGCAAAGAATTTAAGACTATTCTTCAATGACTCGATGACTTTGAGAAACGAGCTTTTAACCTTTCTAGAAATTAAAGTTTCGAATTTTTTCTTCTTTTTCTAATTTGCTTTTGAATATATATATAATATATTAATTATATTATAATATATATATATATATAGTATATATATAATTTATATATATATATATATATAATATATAATATATATATATATATATAATCCGCTCAATTTATCTGATAATTTCCCGTATCTAATCTGACCTATTGTTGTTTAATAAGGCGTTTCGTTTTCGCATTTGTCTTAGAAACGTAAGAAATCTCGATTTGCGTTCGTTTTTGTTAAAAACTTAGCGCAAAAATCGTAAAAAAAATGCTTATCACACGTAAGGAATTTCCGTAATTCCATAAAGTTGCTATTTCCTGTGATTGCTGAATTTACCACGTTTTTACAAAAAGGTGCAAACAAAAAAATGACGGCGTGGTAGGTCCTACCACGCCGTAATTTTTTTGAAGTGATGAATATTTCCTTCAATAAAATCAGCTTTAAATCTAATATCTTTCAAATCGATAAACTCCATCACAATAGTTGATTAATTTTTTGCAATATAAACCATTTTCTGTTTATCCGAAATCGACGGGCTCCATTACAGCATCTAATTCCAATTGCTTGCAAAACAAAAGTAAACCTCATAAGAAATCGTGTTCGTTTTATCACGAAATTCAGACAATTAGTCCAGGCAATCAGGAGTGCCAAAGAAATCCTATGGATGTTAAGTGTAGGTTAAGTGTTTTTATATATAAAGATTCCAAATTTTTAAGCTCATCTGTAGAAGCATTTTGAAAAATGGAGATTTTTTGAAGAGGTATAGGGTATTGAGGTCATAGTGATCTCTGACAGCTAAATTCTCTGGTTGAGAGATGGAGAGATTAGTTCGAAAGGAAAT
>JABUQX010042102.1:20000-27500 GCA_015478945.1 Trachelipus rathkii
GTGAGTTGTTGTGTGTTACAGAGACAGAGAAGGGAGTGACAAGTGGTGTGAACAATGTAGTAAGTAGTAGGGAGAACAAAAGTATTGGAGAAAGTTGTGAAAAAGTTGTGGTTCCGGTAAGAGGGTGGACAAGTGATGTTGTTAAAGATGATAAGATTGTGTTTAAAGAAGGGGAAGTGACCGGTAGTGTGGCAAGTAAAGAAGATGTGAAAGTAAAAGAAGATAGTAGTAGTGAAAGTGAAGTAGTAGAAGATGTAGTAGTAAAAGATGTAGAAGATATAGTAGTAGAAGATGTAGTAGTAGAAGATGTAGAAGGAGAAGATGTAGTAGTAGAAGATGTAGTAGTAAAAGATGTAGAAGTAGAAGGAATGGTAAATAACAAAGTGAGTGAGGTAGTAGTAGAAGTAGAGGTAAAGAACGAAGTGAGTGAGGTTGGTGGAATGGTGAAATGTAGTGTAGTAGAAGAGAGTAAGTGTCGTGAAGTGGAAGTGAGTGATGAATATGTGGGGGAGGGTTGTAAGTGCAGTAATGTTTGTTGGGAACAAGTTGGACGTGTAGTGAAGTAGGAAAGAAAGGTTAAGTTGTAACGACGTAGAAAGTTGAAGTGACGTTTGTAAGATGGGGAGTGAAGTGGTAGTGATTCAAGTAAAGTGAAACAGTGTACAGATAGTAAGTGTAGAAGGGGGGTTAAGGAGAGAATAAAAGGAAAGAAAGGTAAGAGAAAGGGAAGAAAGGTAAGTGTGGTGCTAGGTAATAAAAAATGTGAAATGAAGATTGGATGATGACGTAAAGAGGGTGAGCCTGTTATATGGAGTGGTTGTAATAGAGTTTTTTTGAAGCATTTTTCTAGTTATGAAAGTGAAAAGGGGTAGTTGTTAGTAAATGTGTTTGTTGAAGTTATTGGTTGTATCGGGATTCAGAGGTTTCTGATCCTGAGTGAAGTAGTGCGTTAGTTTTAGTGTTTGTATGTAGAAGTAGTGTAGTAGTGGTAGTGGTGTGGTGACGGGTAGAGTAGTGTTTGTGCTTGTAGTGGTAGTAGTAGGAGTGGGTAGAGAGTAGTGTTTAGTTTGTGTGTGTTTTATGTGTGCGTAGTAGTTGTGCTGGTTATGTGTTGTTGTAGTGTGTATTTGTTTTGTTTTGTAACAGAGCGAAAGAGGTGTTGGGAGAAGATTAAATAAAAGCGTCTTTACTGTTTTTCTTTCTTATTTCTTAGGGTAATAATCATGTTTAGTGTTGGTGAAGAATGTGATGGATGTTCTTCTATGTATGAGAAGAAGGGAAGATTGAGAAGTTGAGGAAGAACATGGAGTGTTTCCTAGTTACTGTGTCGACCAAGTCGGCAGTAGAAGCACACAGGTGTTTCTGGTTTGATCAGTGTTATTATTTATTCATTAACGTAATATTTATTTCATTTCAGTCATTGTTAATATGTGAGTAACGTAAAGTACTGTGAAGTGGAAAGTATAATTAAAGTAATAAGTGAAGTACTGTGAACTGTAGTTACAAGTACAATTCGTAATTCTAGTACTCTTATGTGTGTGTAGAGAGCAGTATTTGGTAATCGTAAATGTGGTTACAAACAAAGTTATCCTCGTGGTAATACCTTGCGTATGTTTTGTCGTGACAGGTGTACACCTGGGGGACCGTTGTGGTATAGAGGAGTCGGTGGTAACCTAGTATCGGTTTATACAAATCATTGTTATATATGTAAATACTGTTCATTAGGTACAAAAGTGGTACCTAGAAGAAACAAGTCTGTTTTTGTTATTCCTTTAAGGAACTGTAAGATTCAGTATAGAGGAGTCAAGCCTGATCAACAGGAAACATCAGGTGAGTTAACTCTTTGTGTGTTTGTATTAGCTTTGTTACCCACTGATTTTAATCAATTATTATTATTATTATTATTATTATTATTATTATTATTATTATATATATATATATATAATATATATATAGATTATATTAATATAATTATAATATATACTAAATATACTATATATATATTATATATTATATATATATATATATATATAATTAAAATACAAAGCCTCTCACCAAGACTGAGGGTAAGGTGCGTGCATGCACCTGGAAACAGAAAAGTATGTAGAAGAATATGAACAAAAGTCGAAAGAAAGCCCAGCCTTACCAAACCTACGTTTATATCTTTTGGTGAGAAACTTCGTCGCAGTCATAAATCCAACCCTTTGAGCTTACAATACCTCGATGGACCCTCACTATGGCATCTTATTCGTCCAATGTGGGTTATTCCTGGCCGCAGATGTAAAACATACTCCCTCGAACAAAAAAATCGACGCCATTCACTTCTAATGCACCCTTCTTCTCGTCTCTGCCAACTCAACAATTTTTCCTCAATGTATGACCATTCCTTTACTGATCTCAATCCACTTTTTCTTCGTTCTCTCCAAACCCCGGGTCGGATTCCCCAGTGAAGACTAGACCCGCATCATGAGTGGCATCCGCTTAGGGACCAATCGGACGGACTATCAATGCGCATCCCTTTGTTCCATGACAGTGATCACCAAGGGCAACCATCTCAATACGGTAGACTGTCAATCATTATGTGGTTACTCTTCGATCATGTACAGAGACGGAAGGAGAGGGAGTGCGCGGGAAGGAGCAGGGGAGAGTTGAGCGGTAGGGAAGAAAGAGGTAAGGAGACGGCGGGGAGGTGGCCATGGGCCTTGTTAGCTGTATAAGGGCCACACCGACGGAAAGGCGAGATCGTGCTCTTAACGATGCCCGGCAGGGCAGCGCCGGAGGTTTACTCGATGAGCATGTCGTGATATTAATGGATCATTAGCTACACCACCAGTTAAAAGAGATGAGGTAGGCGGGCAAACCGCCGTAAAAATTGTGTCATGAGGGGAGGGGGGGGAATGCGAAAGACATTGAACTTTAGATCTATTACCATCTATGCACTTCCAGACTATAGTAGCTCAACGCTACTAATACATTAACAATGCGTTAGTAAACATCCATCATGTAAGACCCTATGCGCACTCAAGACTTTAGTCCTTTACATCTACCAACGAATTAATTGCACCAGCCCCTTCCTACCATTCACAACTTTCTTACTCCACACTATGCATCACCCGTTCCCTTTTTTATCCAGCATATTATCCGTGAATATTTATTAACTCAGACACGTGTTCTAGGAGCTTGCTCACCATCTAACATAACTTCACACGGAGGATTTGTCCCTCACTTACAACCTAACCTACTGCTTTCTCTTACTAACGTTTTACTTTCAAATGATCCATCCTTTTAACCACACCAGCCCAAAGATCTGCAACTACCGAATTCTCTAACACTCTCTTTCAGATTTCACCGCAGAAAACCAAATCATCCATATATTAAATAGGTAGGGCACCCCACATCTCTTCCATTCTCACCTCATTTTAAACACCCATCCTTGCCATCCCACATCCCCTCTAATTCTTTCAAATACATACATGCATATACAATTGAATAACCAAGGAACATAGCACACCCCCTTGCCTCACCCCGCTATCAATATTAAACCAATCACTTTCGACACCATTTATTCTTACACACGCTTTACTATCATCATACATTCACATCACATCATTCACATATTATTATTATTATTATTATTATTATTATTATTATTATTATTATTATTATTATTATTATTATTATTTATTAATTATTATTATTTATACTTACATAATTTTGTTCATTAATAAATTGTTTTCATTTTGTTGGACTTTTTTTTTTTAAACAATTTAGCTTACAAATTTGAATGTTACATGTGTAAGTGAAGTTTCATGAAGATTCTTAGACCAATAAACTATTGCAAACTTAAATCTAAGATAATACATTCAAAGATATTTGTTTTATTTGGCTGTAACAGTCTCGTTAAACCAACGTGGCCAACTGCTGTCTATATTTTTGTTATGAACATATTTAATGAATGATGAATTTTCAATTGGGCATTTACTTATGTATTATATGATGGTCACATTTAACCTGTCATTACCACTCTTGAGATTGTAATTATGTTGCAAACTTCAGTCGAATTAATTAGCTTCTTCACCATAAATTTTATTGAACAATTTTATTCACAAAAATAAAAAATAAAAATGGTGAAACACTTACTATTAAAGTTATAGCAATTTTAGAAAATCGAATTAAATATTTCTCTACAGAAATATTTTTAGTTATAAAAGACTTCTAATATATACTTACAGAAAAGCATCTTTTGTAAACCCTTCCTCCATATACTTTTGAATTCTGAAGTGCAATACTTTTGGGGTAATTCTTTCTAGATCTCCTTTAGAAATAAATTCAAGAGCATCTTCTTCACTTAGTTGTAAATTTTCTTTTAAAATCCCAAGTACATCATCCACAAAGCAGTTTTCATATTTCTTTGCTCGTTCATAAAAGCTGCGAAAAAGGAAATATATAAAGGAAAATATATATATTGAGTAGCATAAAATTTGATGCCAATATTAACTACAGAGCTGTGCCGAAGGTAAATTTTTTTTTTTTTGCTGAATCAAACTCAAATTTTAAAATTATCCAATTAAGGCTTCAGCTCTATCCTATAATTTTTTTTTTGGCCTCCACCCAAAAAATATTACTTTTACTCCCATTCCACCTCCAGCTAACGCTCCGCAGCTTTTATATATGGTTCTGGAAAATAAATTGAATGAATAAGCATGTACAATCCAGCATCTTTCAGACTCTTTTTCCCTTTGAAAATAGCTAACTTAATCTAACTAAGCTAAACTATTATAATTAAAAAAAAAAAAAAAAACTTATCCATCATCCAATCTAACGGGATCTTGAAACTCATCAACACCAAAACAGCAGCAGCTCAAAACCTCTTCCTTCTACAACAGCGGTAACAAATATAAATATTTTAAGTGATACAAAAAAATTTAAGTGATATAAATATTAAGGAGTATTTAGTCAAACAATGTAGATATCAAAATTAACAAAACATTTAGATAGAACTGGTAACTTTCAATTAGCATTCATTTATCCTCACTTTGAAAGTATCTTACATAAAGATTACCATTCTAATTAAGAACACAAAATCCTCCATCCTTTGAAAGGAGTTTCATGGTTTTTGGGGCTAACTTTTTAATAGTTAAAGCTATTCTACATCATTAACCAGAAAGTTACTATTTTTCTCTCATCTATAATTTACTATTCTTGGAGGTTCTCACTCTCTAGTTGTTGTGTCTATTTCGTGTTCCCTTGAAAACTGGCTGAAACAAATCTTATTAACTGGGTAATAAAACTTTTACCCTTAATCTCAAATAAGACCAATAACGACCAATAATAACATTCCTCAGGGTCCTATTCTATCTACAATTTTTTTAATTTTTTTCATTAAGGATCTTATATATATCACTTCATCACCTATATCCACTCAAATACTGACGTCAAGTGAACGGTGTGTGGGGGGGGTGGTAACAAGAGAGTAGTATACTTACCGTTTATATATTTTGTCACTGGAAAAGCACCACCATAGTCTACGAGGAGGATAACCTTTCAATTGACTCACTTCATTTAACCGTTTCTTTGTAGTATCGTAGTTACGAAAAAAAATATCTAAATCATTTACTATAGCCATAGGTCTACATTTGAATTCTGAAAAAACAAACAAAAGAAAACATTATCAAATATGGGGCATTATTCCAGAACAGATCAAATAAAGAAAGACATCATGTCTCAGATTTTTATGAAAATTTGTGCATATAGTTATTTCACCTGGTAAAGTCACTCCTGTCAATTAAAAATAATTTCCTACGACAAATGATTTTAGAGTTAATTTAAAGTTTTTTTTTTTTTTGGGTGGGGTGGGTTTCGTCCTTTAAATCCATGGGGGCATAAATCTCTTAATTTTCAAATTAAAATCTACATATTATATATATATTTTAATAAGGACTACACCAAAACTTTCAGCTATTTGGATTATCTCTAAATTTTACTAACTACATTTATGTTGTATATATGTGTTATATTTATATATCTATTATTTTATATAAGTTAGTTATTATATACTATTATTATGATAGTTTATGTTATATATATATTATTTTATATATCTATAGTATCAGAAATTCTATTATGGAATATATTTGGAGACACATATCCTATTGTTTATAGATAATTACATAAAGTTTCACGTCTAATTTTTTCCCCTATATGTACTTGGGGAAGTGTCGTGACAATGGCACGTATATATTCAGATAAGGATAGTAAGTATATATTTTTGACATATTGTTCGAAAATAGAAAACCCAAGGCCCTACAGCCTCTCTCTTATACCTTATTTATGAAAACTCGTCGCAGTCAGAAAATCCACCCGAAGGAGCTTCTATTCAGGTACTGGGATCGTGACGTCTTCACGGAATTTTGTTGTCTATCTTCTTCTGAAGGTTCCCATTCTAACAAGGATAAGGTGTCTATTGAATCTTCTCCTTCTTCTACATATTATTATTATTATACCATTCCTATTATTTTATGCACCTTTCTTCTCTTGCCTCTGCCAAACTCACATTTTTCTTTCCTCCCATGCAAAATGACTGTTTTATCTGACTTTTTCAATCCACTTTTTTCTCTTCGGTCTCTCCCCATTCTCGGTCGATTCCGCCAATCACAGCTGCTACCACTCATAACACTTGTTAAAATGAAACTTTTGATTCTCCTCGGTGCTGCAAATGTACTTTCTATTTTTATCTCTCATTTGTCCTTTCTTCACACTACCACCACCAACTCTCTAATACGTTCATTCCTCCTTTTATCAATTATTCTCACGACTAACACTCTCTTCAAGTTGTCCAATTTTCTGACACTTGAGCTTTAGACTAGTACTTCCTTTATCTTCAAACTATAGTCTCTACTATATATCATTTTTAACTTAAAGGTAAATACATAGCCCTCAATGTAAGATCCTCTAGTTTGCGCACTCAAGACTTTTTTTATTCCGTTTACATCCCCTAAGATTTTAATTGCAAACCAGCCATCTCCTGCCATTCACAACTTTCCTATACTCTTCTATCTCTGTGTATCCTGCTGATTCAATCTCCTCTGCACTTTTAAAGCTTCTGCGTCTTGGCTCATCGCGTAATTGTAAGATGTAGATTGATGAATCTTTGTGTTGTGTACAACACCCCCTCCTTGAATATGACTCTGCCCGTGAGTGGTGGTGATTAACTGTATATAAAAAAAAAAGATGTTCAATATGAGAATATGCTTCATCTTTTACACATAATGGTAACATACATTAATAAAAATTTTAATTTATGTTCGAAACTGTTTTCTTTTTGCTTATAACTGTCTAATTAGTCTTTAAAATACTATCATGAAAGGACAAAAGTTAAAAATATTTAACATCTCACCTAAGAATAAATCGATAAACAAATCAAGAGTTCTTTTTTCAAGGGAAAGTATTCTCCATTCTTTCACAATTTTCAGTGTTAAAAAATCAATTGGAAGTTGTCAA
>JABUQX010042102.1:32500-47322 GCA_015478945.1 Trachelipus rathkii
CAAAAATGTTCCTGTAGTAAATATATCACCCACCAAACAGGAACCACAACGCACTCTTCCCGTCCACACTCGGGTGTAGGGTCAAACAAAGCACCACACTATTCACTACAGGAACATTTCTCGCGTTCTTCTTTTAGTCCATCGTGGCGTAGTCGTCAAACACTTTACCGTCATCTGCTAGGCCAGTTCAATCCCAGACAGATGAATTACTTAAGTTATTTTATCAATACCTATCACACTGCGGAGCGAACTACAACAATATATACACCAGCTAGAATACTGGTTAACAACAAACAGAATGATGGCATCACCTCAAATAAATTCTCGCAATCAATGCGTAATGTATATCTGACCTTACTCGCCAACAGAAGAAATCAAACATTCACCCAGTAGATTTTCTATCAAACCCTAGACTCCCTTCTCAATAAACAACCTAGACCTAACCTTTGATATACACATGACATTCGTCCCCACATTAACAATATTACTTCCAGAGCCACACATAAATTAAACATGCTGAAAGCATTAACTGAAACATAAAGAGACCCCTCTCCATAGTATACAGACAATACTACATCCTTTTTAAACTTTTAAATCATAGATTAGTCCTTATTATTTATAAAAATTTTTCCCAAAAACCTTCTGTGCAACAATATCACAACACCAGTATTCAAAACTTAGAAACCGTACAATATAAAGCTTTCAGAATAATAACAGGCTGCCTTACTACTTCATCCATCCAATATCTACTAATAGAAAAAAAATTCTCCCTATAAAAAGCCCATCTTGACATGAAGACAGACATAACATCTGTGTCTAATTTATTAGGAAAATCACTTCATCAATAATAGACCATCTCAATAGACCTCCCCCAGCACCTAGAAGGAAAAACTAATATCATCACCACATTATATTATTTTAACATATACAACACGCTTTTCCCTTCCGCTCCAGATACCACAATAATCAAAGACATTCATACTAAATTAACCCAAAGGACTATTTCGCATAGATCCAATAAATACAATTAATACCACCTTAAACTCATCAAGGCTCCACTTGTAGCTATTCCTCCCATCATGACACTAGAACCAACTTGGCACAGGCAAAGCACCGCAGCACTCAGATTAATTACCACTCCTCCTATCATACAATCACATTCCAAGCTCCCGCTCCCTCACCGAACTCATCTCGATCTCACATCGTTGCTTATATATATTCATCCCTAGTTTCAGACGCTCATTACTATCCACTCACTAATTATAATCACGTTATACATAATATAACTTATAACATAATCGCGAACATCCCTCATCTATCATTTTTTCTAAAGCATTTCCCTCCTACACCATAGAAAAATACTCGCAACAGAATCTATAGCCTCAAACATTTCTTTCATGCATATGACATCCAATGATCTCTCTGACCACGGACATCAGACGAACAGCTCTCTTTTCCTACCACTACCACTATGCAACAGTACTCCACTGATTCTAAGCCCAACCACAATCACCACACAAGTCCTCCACCTTCTCCGCTGCAACTTCTATGCCGCCTAATATCTTGGATCGTCTCCCAATTCAGCTTTCCACTCTACCTACTACGGTAACTATGAACCGATGGCCACTCCCGTTTCTACCCTAACTAATACATCCTAAACACACAAGCCACGTTCACTATAGAAAAATTACATCATCGAGACTACATTAATATTCATCACTCAATACCTAAACAATAAGTAATTTCAGAACAAATTCTACCTCCTTCTTCAAACTAATACTCCATACTACCTCGTTCCTCGAGTCACCTACTATACCCCCTATTATCTATCAAATTCTTATCCACAATCTTTAAAAGAATCATATAATCCTCCCTACCACCACACTCATCTAATCTTTAAATCAGATACCTAAGTCATAACCTAGACACAAATTCTATACCCTCCCATTAACAATACACGCATCATATATACTAACTAAACATCCTAAACCAACTCTTGTCTGATATTAATATACTCAACCCTAACCAACCCAACCTCAGACTCATAACGCCACATTAATAAATATATACATTAACTTTAAACTCCTCGAAAAAATATAATACTATTATAAGATTACCTAGCTCCCTCTTTCCAAACCACATAATCACACTCCCCCCTCCAATAACCAAATGTGATACACAACTAACCTACCACATACTATGGTCAATCTCTCAATACACTACCTCTCTAATCCACTTAACCCAACTACGTTAATATACATTCTCATAACATTATAGACCACCAACTATTAATCATTCACACACTAAATTCATTAAGATACAATGTCACCTCTAATTAACATAATCCTACTAGTGACCAATACATAACAACCCCTCCACCCCCCGTTATTACTAATGCGAGGGTTGTTACAACCAATTTCTACCTACCGCAAACAATCCCATTCACCTTTCATCTCATCTACATACGCACATCTATCTTAATAGACTAACTATCTCTAACTTACCCCATGACCCTAACTATCTTCTCTATACATATCATTGACGATATCACATTCTAGTTGACAGCCAACACGTATTATCATAATGCCTGACAAGGAGCTTTATAAGTGAGGAAATATATAACACGCAGATAAACACAGAATGAATAAGTAAGAGAAGATCCACATAACAGAGTGGCAGGAAAAAGGATCACCGCATGAAATTTAGTCTGAGTTAATATCAACACAAAAACTCAGTGCCGACACAAGCACCCCATTGTACGAAGGGTGTAAAGTAGTGGCACGCAGTGGAAAGTCCCTCCTGAGACTTGCCACCAGCGTACCTTATAGAAAAAGGAATAAGCACAACATCGCGCCGCAAAAGAAGGGTCAATGAAACTAGGAAAGTACAGGACAGCTAAATAATCTTTTGCCTTTGAATCGAACCTATCCAAAGCGGTGAAACCTTGAGCCATCCCCCAATTATGAAGCATACTCCATAAAGAACTATGAGACCCTTGTATAACTGGAGTAACTTTAAGAGAAAAAAAGTCTCGCAGTCTAAACAGAACTTCCCATTCCTTATGGCCGCCCTAGCAAACCGTTGTGATGTGGGTCTCCAAGACACTTTTTTGTTTATAAGGCCAAGGATGTTTATATTTCAACAGGAGAGACGAAGAAACCGTCGAAAGAGATAGAAAGTTAGAAGGTGACTAAGAGGAATTGTAGAAGTTGGGTTTTTTAAAGAATTAAATTCACAAGGTTAGACGAACTCCCCAATCCGGAAATTCTATCCAGAATCAGCGAGAATAGAATCGAAAGATTAAGACGAGAGCAATTCTAGATGTAAAAGGAGCAGAATTGAAGATGAGTTGAAAATGAAGGGTCGTAGTGATCGCATAAAGTGAAGAGTTTAGATTGCAACAGAAGATCATAAGAAACAAGAATAAGTAGAATAAAGACAGAACCCGAAGGAACACCCACTACTGATAGGAAAGAAAAGCCCCCATCAACAACAGCCGAATATTGAGCGATTTGAAAGAAAGCTAGACGAAAAGTAAGCAAAAAAAAAGGAGGAAATCCAAAGGAGGGGAGCTTAGAGACAGTGACGCGTGCCATACCTGTCAAATGCTTTGGATATGTCAACGCCACCACGCAAGTCTCCACCGTAATATCCTGAAGGCGGAAAAACCATAATCCCTTAATAGAAGTATATCACCAGTAGACCTGGCGATTGTAAAGAAGGGAATGAGATACCATTTCCAGATGGTCTAAGAAATAGAGTTGAGAAGGTTTCAAAAAGATCTTATTAGAATAACAATAATGCTTAGGCGATATTAGAAGGATCAGAGAGCTTCCTTTTTTCGGATCAGTTGAACATATGCACTCTTCCAACACTGAGGAAATGCTAGTATTGAAGGAAAAGAGAATATAGATTGAACGAGATGCGGGATCAGCACGGAAAGCACACTCCCTCAAAAACTCGGGAAGAGAATTGCCATCCTGCCACCCGCCTTCCTAACACTCATAGATTTCAGGAGCCCCATGACACCCAATCGACAATGTAACTTAAGCAAAGGATTAGGACACCGAAGAGAAGAGGAGAAAAATGCCAGAATCAATCCAGGTTGAGTTGGAGGGGGAAAATAGAGCTGAAAGGAGATTGGCCTTTTAGTTGGAGATTTAGCAAACAAGAATGCTTTACCTGATGAAGAGGAGAAAGGTAATTTACAGAAGTGTTGGAGATGTTTGCAAGAGTCAGAAAACTTTGCAGTAGGGAACAAGAGTTAGCGGCACTTTCGTTTAATGAAAGCCCGCTTTGCTCGTCGAAGAGTATCCCTGAAACATTTTCTAGCTAATGAAAATTTGCGAGAGTATATAGAGAACAAAATTTTCCACCCCCGATACGCACTGTCCTAAGCCTGAATTGGCCAAGAAACAGTATGATCGAACCCATGATATGAAGAGAAAGATTTAGTCAAAAAGAATGAACCTTGCTCATCCCATCAAACCATTACAGCTCCCACCTTGTCGGCAGAAGCCGAAGCTTCACCAGACGAGGGAGAAGAAGAATAATTGTATTTAGGTTTAGAAATTTTGCAACAAGTCGATATGATAGGATTAATAGTAATGTTCTATGGCAGGTGTTATGATTATGGTGTTGGTGTAGCTTTCTGAATAATCAATGTATGATACGATATGTGAAAGCGTGTGTAAGAATAAATTGTCAATTGGTATTGGTTTAGGATTAATAGCCGAGTAAGAAAAATTTGTTATGTCTCTTGGTTATTTCAATTGTATATGGATGGGTTATGAAAAAGAATCGAGGTGGGAGATGCAGAATGGTGTGTAGAATGGTGAGAATGAATATGAGGTGGGTGCCCTACTATTATATGCGGATGATTTGGTTCTCTGTGGCGAATCTGAAAGATTTTTGAGAGGATTGGAGAGAGATTTGCAGGTGTGTAAAAGGAGAGGCTGAAGTAAAACGTGATAAACTAAGTCTATGGTGAGGACAGTCCTCAGTGTGTAATTATGTTAGATGGTGAGCAGCTGAACAAGTGTCTGAGTTTAAATAATTAGGATAGATGTTGGATGAGACAGATGATAGAGAGAGTTATAGGAAAGTTGTGATGGCAGGAAGGTTGCTGGCACAATTAAATCCTTGATCGTAAAGACTAAGTGCATTGAGTGTGCTAGGGTCTTACGATGAGGGTATTTGTTACCTGTTTATGTATAGGAGTGAGACTATGGTCTGGAATAAAAGTATAGATCTAAAGTTCAAGTTCAGATGGACAATCGTCTAGGTGTGCTAGGGTGAGAAGAGATGGATTAAATGAGGAATGATACTATTAGAGAAGATGTTGTGTAAGAAAGGTGGTAAATAGAGAATAAATGCCAAAGTATGTTGAATGTTTGTTCATAATGAAAGGCAAACTAGTTCTTGGGTATTGTATGTGCGTCTGATGAACATATCGCGTTGTTAAGCGATGTATATGCAAGTGTGTGGAACCGACCGTGGAACAAAAAGAAAAGTTATTGAGTCAGTAAACGAATGTTTTGAAGGAAAGAAATGATTTGTAGCAGAAGAAAGTGTATAAACAGGAGTGAAGCGGGGATTGTGAGGGATATGGGTGTGGCCCACCTGGCCAATGAACCCTACATTGACGATCTACCATAGTGAGGTCCATCGCTGGTCCCATGAAGCTTTAGTGTGGATTTTCTGACTGCGATGAGTTCTCACTAATTTATATAAAGGGGGCGGCTTTCTTTTCGGCTTATGTCATATTCTTCTACCTTCTTTTCTTCCGACTCATTAACCACTCCCATTCTTGGGAAAATAGAAGAAGATTAAAGAAGAAAAAGAATAATGACTCCCAGGCAGTAATTGTTACCCCACAAGAATATTTCAGCTTAATATTTTTAATCATGCTAAAAATTTTATATATAATGAATTATACTGAACAAATTCTATTCAATTATTATTATTATAATTGTAAAAATTGCTTGATATTGTAGCCTACTACTTTACCTTTTTTAAATAATAGTATTCCAGGAGCAAAAGTAATATGTTCTTCTGTATATTTAATTCCCGAAGATAGAAAGCTGTGTTTCTTAAATGTGTTTCTGAGCAGTTTAACAAATTTTTCTGATATAGTAATGCTTTTCGAAATCTCTCATCTTCTTCAATTTCAAATATCTCACAGAGCATGTCAATAACTTCATCGTCCAAGCAACCCTGTAGAGTAAAAATAAATATGCAATGCTTCTTTACTTATGGAATAATAATTTTAAACAACATTAAAGAATTATATATAAATATTAGTATATATATAATATATTATATATATAATATAAAATATATATATATATATAATGATATATTATATATATATATATATATATTATATAACTATAAGTATAATATATATATATATAATATATTAAACTGGAATATATATATCATCCAACTTCTCTCCCCAAAATGGGAAAAAGTTGCGCAAGATGCAAAGGAAACAGAAAAATAGTAGATAATATGACACAAGTTGAAAAGAAAATCCAGCCTACCACCCCCTCTTACCTATTAGTGAAACCATTCAGTCAGAAAATAAACCCATGCTTCTGGACCGTGACAGACCCTCACTATGAACCTCCATCAATGTGATTATCCCACATCAAAGACATACACACAAGTACCCCTCACAAACCCCTATCCACTCCTGTTTATGCACCTTTCTTCTCTCTTCTCCAAACTCACATTTTTCTCCTCTAGGAATCCTTTACTACCTCAATCCACTTTTTCTATGGCTCCCAGCCAGTCGATACCAGCACACTCATAACAATATCCGCTAACCAAACTGACTATCATCCATCCTTTCACATGACCAAACGATCTTTAACGTACTTTCATATATTCTCGTCATATTTACCCCTTTCTTCACACCAGAGAACTCTCTAATACGTTATTCCTCATTTATCAATTCTTCTCACACCTAAACACTCCCCTAAGATTCATCTGAACACATGAAACTTTAGATCTACCTCTTATATCCAGACCATAGTCTCACACTGTACATAACACAGTAACACATACTACCTCAGTACACCCTAACTCCTCTCTATCCTAGATCCTCATGCTGAATCAGGACTAGTCCTTTACATTCCCATTGTTTAATTGCACAGCCATCTTCCTGCCATCACAAACTTTCCACTCACCTGCATATCCCTTCCTTTTCACCAACTAATCCTAATAATAAACTTCAGACATTTCCAGGCAGCTCACCATTACCAACAAATTTACATCAGACTGTCTCTCACAAACATAACTTACTTCATATCTATGGGGTTTATTCAAAAATCACTCCTTTACAACCTGGCAAATCTCTCTACAATTACCTCTCAGAACGTCTCTTCATTCGGCCACAAAAAACCAATCATCATAAAATAATATGTTCAATTCCACCTCTCTTCCATTCTCCATCATTCTACACACCATTTCCTGTCACCCCTCTAATTCGTTTCATAACCCCATCCAATACAAATATTATAACCGAAACATAACAAACCCTGGCTTCACCATTAATAATAAACAATCATTTGACTCATTTATTCATTCACACCATCACAAACCTTCTACATACTTTATTCATTCAAAGTCCCACCACCAACACCACTATATCACTAACACCTGCTGGGTACTTCTATTAATCCTATCAACTCATTTTTGCAAATCATAAACCTAAATACAATTATCTCTCATCCCTCATCTTCAATCATTTGGTTTTCATTAAATATCGCACACATCCCATCTGCCCACTTCTAAACGCACTTTTCTTCACAATCATCCTTTCACTCGAACGCACTCTTTCGACCAAAATACCATACATATCTTCCCTACAACACTCAAAACTAATAATCCCCTATAATTCTAAGTTACCCTTATTCCCCTACCCTTATAAAATGTGTACTATTTACAGCTTCCCCTCCCTAAACGCTTTGTACACAACTTTTCCAAATCCAATCATCACCACTCCCGATTCCCTTATCATTCACAATCATGCTATACCCGAAACCATCTTCAACTATGCTCACTCTACTCAGACCTCCCCTACAAACCGACCCAAAAAACACGTCCTCATGTCACATCAAACCCACACACGCACACACCCGCAGTGACAATGTCAGAGGAAAGCCCTTCCACACTCCCCCCACAGCACCACAGAACAACACCTAGTCAGAACCTCTACGCAGCTAAACCCCAGGGAGCTCCTCCAGAAACCGACATACCCCACATACACTTCCAAACTGCAAACCCGTGCCACCATTGAAGCATCTATGAAATATGATTTTAGTTATAGCTAGAAAACCTATATATAGTTGATGAATTTCATCTTAACAAAACGTCAATTTTAAGAGCTACCTAAAAACCTACTAATTTAAATTCAACTTTTTATGCACTTTTCGCAAATATATAGCATTCAATTGAAACACTATTATTCATAATCGCAAAGATATCCGCATATATAACTCAATCTTTAAGATCTTACCAAATATGGAATAATTTCAAATGTTTGAAATTTATGAAAAAAACGCTACTTTTAAGAGTTCTAACTTGTTAATGAAAAAACTCAATTTTAAGGAAAAACCGTAATTTTTATAGAAGGTTAAAATTGTTTTATTATTAAAAACAGGTTTCACACTAAATGAAAATAATTAGGTATATATATAAAAAAACAAATATTGAGATTGAAATTCATTTAAAAACGTCAATATTAGAGAACTATTAAACAATTTAATAGAATTGCGTTTCGGCATGATGAGCATGCCATTTCAATGATAACACATTATTTTTTCAAATGCTGAATAATACCGTTAAAAAAATTTATTTATAAATGAATTAAACAAATAAATTAATATTATCGAATAAGTTGAAATAAATAATGAAAAATATCGTTACTTTTAGAGTTCTAATTAATTATAATAGTGAAAAATATTATTAAGAACATATGAATTCAAAATTAGAGTAAATTTTTTTTATATATTAAACAGTCTTTTCAAAAACTAATGATAAATTAATTTGATAATATATATTTAATAAGCAAATATTTTAGTAAAAATTTTCATTAAATAAAAGTCAATTTAAGTCAATCTTAAATAAACTATTAATAAATTCACTTTTCAGCTTTTTGAGAATTGCAATTTTTAATTGAAAACACATTATTTTTTCAAATGTTGAGAATACAAACACGTTAAAAACTCAATTTTAAGATTACCAAATTAATGTCAAAATGTATGGAATTATTTAGAGAAAAAATCGTTTACTTTTAAGAGATCTAAAATCGTATTTTATGAAAATATATAGAAACTTTACGTGTTTTAGAAGTTAAAATTTTTATAAAACAGGTTTTTACAATTAATGAATTATATTTGGTATATAAAAACCAAATATTGAAATTTTCATTAAAAAAACAGTCAATTTAATGAACACCTAAAAACTTATTTAATAATTTCACTTTTCTGCTTTTTGAAATTGCCATTTCAATGCAACACATTATTAATTTTTTCAAAGCTGGAAAAATACCGTTAAAAACACTCAATTTTAAGATTATTACTCAAATAATTTCAAATGGTTGAAATTTAAGGAAAAAATCTAGTACTTTTAAGAAGTTCTAAATATTGTTAATGTGAAAATTTAAGCAAAAGATTAATTAATTGTAGAAGGTTAGATTTTTTTTATTAAAACAGAGTTTCAAAACTAATGAAATATAATTTGGTATTATAAAAACAAAAATATTGAAATTCATTAAAAACGTCAATTTTAAGCAATCTAAAACTATTAATAAATTCACTTTCAAGCTTTTTGAAATTGCATCATGAAATATGTAACACAATTATTTTTTCAAATGCTTGAAAATACCGTTAAAAACACTATTTTTTGAAAGATTTACCAAATAATTATCAAATAGTTGAAATTTTATAAGGAAAAATCGTTATTATTTTTAAGAGTTTCTAAGAGTACGTTTTGGAGAAATTTTAGTGAGAGCAGGTTTTTATCGGTGGGAAATTTTTGTATTATAAACAGGTTTTCACAAGCTAATGAAATATTTGGGATATATAAAACAAATAATTGAATATTTCAATAAAAAACGTCAAAAGATTTAAAGACACCTTTAAAAAACTAGTTAATAAAATTTGTCTAATTCTGCTTAATGAAATACATTTCATTGGCATAAATTTTGTACTATTATCAATGTGCTCAGGAAAATTTTTATCTCCCTTATTTTAATTACCAAAATAAATTTTCCCGTCGTATATGGAAAATTTATAGAAAAAATACACTCAATTAAAGTCCTCTAAAAAATAATAATGTGAAAAATTAAGAAAAAAAGCCTTCAAATTAAAATTTGAAATATTATATAAAATTTCTTATGCCTAAAACACAGGATTTCACAACTAATAGAAATATTATGGTATATATTAAACAAATATTGATATTTGAACCCAAATTCAAAAAACGTCAATTTAGTTCACATGAAACTATTAGCTACCTCTAGTTTGCGGTTTTTAACCATTTTCTTTCTCAAGGACCCCATTATTTTTTTTCAAATGCTGAAAATTACCGTTTAAAACTGACATCTTATATTTTAAGATGTTACCAATGAAATAATTTCAGAATGTTGTGAAATTGTGAGGAAAAATCGTACATTTTTAAGAGTTCTAAATTTGTAATGTGAAAATTTAAAAAAAAGCGTAAGATATTTATAAGCAAGCTGGAGACTCATAACACTTCTCTCTCCTCCACTCACTGTTACCACGAAGCGACCTACGGTGTGCCGGTGAGCATCGCATGAAATTTCCTATGCTTTAATTATATATATAGAACACACTACTTGTAAATCACTCATCCACGTCGAGTGTCTAACAAACCACCGATTAATTGTGAAGACGGCCACTAATATAACTATAAATTTCTGTTATCGTCATATGAGAATCACACCGTAATGCTCGAACACTCTCTCTATAACATAGCACACACCACATTATACTATATTGGTGGTCAAACACTGCTGCCATATATCTCGATAATATGAGAAGAGACTATATATAGGAATATAACAGAGTATACACTCCACACTCTGTAACAGATAAGGTGGAGAAGGTCAAATTCGTACGTGCTTGTGAGAATGGCTATGTCACTCCATGAGAGAGGTTACTCGTCACACTCTCAACGAAAATCTTTAACATACGGAATTATAAGATAACATCGTTAATTATACAAGCTCTTTAACAATTTTATAATATATCTATCCATCTCATGAGCAATAACGCTACTATGTACAACATCACTGCACTCGATATTTCACCAGACATACATATTATCGATCACGTTGAAGCACAAAGTTCCGATAATGTCATAAATAACAAGACCTGCTCAGCATTATCAACACAAATATAATATATAAATATATATATTTAATAAATTTCTCTTCTGCTTGCTCCTAAGCACGAGGAGTATATATCTCGCGTGAGAACACACCACCTCTCACTTCCTATAATATTTAACTACTATATGCTGAAATACCTATATCAAGAGAATTATCAATTTTAACGATTTACCAAATAGTTTTCAATCATGTTGATAAATCTTAGGAAAAAATCGTAACCCATATTTAAGAGCTTCTAATTTTGTAAATGTGAAAATTTCAAGAAACAAGCGATAACTTCCTTAGAAGTTAAATTTTTTTATTAACAAACTATTTTGCCCCTGCTCCCGAAAAGCATGTATTAGGTTAGTATAAAAACAAATATGCATTGAGAATTTCCCATACATATATTCGAGCGCTCTATATTAACAAATAAGCGGTGAGTGAGACTATCATCACTGTGCGAGCTCCCAGACGTTGTGTGTGCAATAATATAGTACATTTCACATAGACCAGCATCCACTGTGTTATTCACCTTCGCACCTAAACATATAAGCACGATGAAGATACTCTCAATTTTAAGATTTACCACCATGGATAGATTTCAAATGTTGAAATTCAGGAAAAATCATACTTTTAACGTAACATTCTTACTAAATTTGATAATGAGTAAAATTATAGAGAAAAGCTAATTTTAAAATGGTTAATGCCCATTTTACTTATTAAAACAGGTGTTTTTCAAAACCTAAGGAGGAGGAGGTACCTAATAAAAATAAAAAATCAATTGATAATAAATATTAAAGATATTCATAATTTTAAGTTTAAAAAACTATTATAAATAAAATATCACTTTTCAGCTTTTTGAATAAATGCATTTTAATGAAACACATCTATTTTTTTCACAAAACAATGCTTGAAAGACACTCGTTAAAAGACTCAATTTTAATACAGATATATTACCAAAATAATTTCAAATGTCTTCGAAAATTAATTTAGAAAAAATCGTACTTTAAGAGTTACTCACACACTCGTATTGTGCGAAAAATTTAAGAAAAGCGCGAAATTACATAGAATACTAAATTTTATTTACTATTAAAAACAGGATTTTCCAATACTAACTGAGAAATATTTATGGCTATATAAAAACACAATTAGTAAAATGAATGATTTACATTAAAAAAACGTCAAAATTTAAGCACACCTACAACACTAATTATAATTCACTTTTCCTGCTACTTTTGAAATTGCAATTTCAATGAAAAATAACAACCCATTATTTGTTTTTGTCAGAATTTCTGGGAATGAATACCGTTTAAGAACTCAATTTTTTAAAGATTTACCAAGTAATTAATAATGGTTGCAAATTATGAAAAATTCGTGACTTTTAAGAGTTCTAAATTTGTAAATGTGAAAATTTAAGAAAACAAAATTAATTTTAGAAAGGTTAAAAATTTTTTATTTAAAAACAGGTTTTACAACTAATGAAAAAGAATATTTGGTATATAAAAACAAATATAATTGAAATATATCATTTAAAAAAACGGTACAATATTTTGGAACACCTAAAACTATTAATAAAATTTTCATTTATTATGATTTTAAAACTTCAATATCTTTTGAAGCATTTCTTTGCAATGACACACATCACATTTATCAACTGGTGAAAATACCCTTTCGATTTTATTAAAAAACTCATTATCTTTAAGCCATTTTACCAAAAATATATCAATGTTAAAAATCTTTAGGAAAAATTGTACCTTTAAGAGTTCTAAATTTGTAATGTGAAAATTTTAAGCAAAAGCGTAATTTTAAGAAGTTATATAAATTTGTTATATTAAAACAGGTTTTCACAACTCATGAAAATAATATTTGGTTATATAAAAACAAATATTGAAATATTCATTAAAAAAGATATTTATAGGATTTTCGTCATATTCCATAAACTAATATACAATAAATTCTCTTTTCTGCTTTTCAGAATTGCATTTCACTGAACGTACCTTATTTTCCCAACTCTTAACCCTCATTATCATTTTTAGTTATTTCAAAGCATTTTTCATTTATTACCAAATTAATTTCAAATGTGATTAATTTATGAAAAATCGTACTTTTTAAGAGTTTTCTAAATTTGTTAATGTGAAAATTCAAGAAAAGCGTAATTTTATTTGAAGTTACCAATTATTTTTTATTAAAAACAGGTTTTTACAACTAATGAAAATAATTTGGCATATATAAAAATAAATATTGAAATTTCAATTTAAAAAAGGGCGTCAATTTAAGACACCTAAAACAATTAATAAATTCTCTTTTCTGCTTTTTGAAATTGCATTTCAATGAAACACATTATTTTTTCAAATGCTGAAAATACCGTTAAAAACTCAATTTTAAGATTAACCAAATAATTTCAAGTGAAAAGGAAAAATCAATCAAGGAAAAATCAAAGGAAAAATCGTACTTTTAGAGATTAAAGGGGTTTAGAAAAAATCGTACTTTACAGAGTTCTAAATTTGGTAATGTGCATTAAATCCTTTTAAGCAAAAGAGCTGTTATAATTTAAGAAGTTAAAAATTTGTTATTAAAACAGGTTTTCAAACCACTAATGAAAATATTTGGTATATTAAAAACAAATATTGAATTTTTATCAAAAATTGCAATAGAATGCTGTAAACCATTCACATATTTTCCTATATAATTTGTTTTCTAGCTACTTAGAAATTACAAATATATGTCTAAATGAAACACACATTATTTTTCAAAATGCTAAAAATACCGTTAAAAATCCCGTAAAAATACTCAATTTTAAGATTTTACCAGAATAGGATTTCAAATGTTGAATGTATTTTAAAAATGGAATCCTACATATAGAAAGTGTTTCTAGAATCTATTTTAAAGCAAATTTAAGAAAGGGCTTCCCTTAAGATTTTACTGATGAATTTTTATTTTAAAAAGCAGTGAATTTTGTAGCGAATCGCTTTAAATTTTTGCGAATATTGAAATTTTAATTTAGAAAACAATTAGAATTTAAGACACCTAAAAGAACTATTAATAAATTCACATTTTCTGCCACTAACTTCTAAACTAGATAATTACCATTTTGAATATTTGACATATGTTATTTTTCCTAAATTTGAAATTATTTACCGTTAAAGCGGTTCAATTTTATTAATTGTTCAAAGTGGATTGTTAAAACGACATAAATTTAAAAAAATGTGTATTTCTTTAAGAGTTCTACTGTAAATGTGTAATGCTGAAAATGTAAGAAAAAGCAGAATTTTAGAAGAAGTTAAATGGGTTTTTTTATTAAAACAGGGGTTTTCACAACTAATGAATAATTTGAGTTGGACATAAAAAAAATGTATGTGTATTTCTTTATGATAAAAATGTTCTGTGTATGACAACTAAAAAAATATACCTCCTCTCT
>JABUQX010042103.1:0-15000 GCA_015478945.1 Trachelipus rathkii
TCATAAAAAAAGGGTGGAGTGCGCTCAACTGTTGCGTCAGCAACCGGTATTCGTAAAAATAATTAACCACGCCCCGCGACGCCCCCCCTATTTTACGCCCCCTAATTTTTCGACCCTGGGTCATTTTTTGCCCACGGCATTTTGTATCTTCCTTAGGGTTAGCCCTATTTTGTTTTGAATTGTCTTTAACCTGGTTGTGTTGAACTTCTTGCCAGATACCAGAGGTCATATTTTTGTTCGACCGTGGCCAGTTTGGCCCAGTAATTTAGGTCTACCCTTGGTCTTCCATGGGTCAATTTGACCCACGGTAATTTTGGGTAATTTTTTCGACCGTGGGCATTTTTTGCCCACGGTAATTTTCGAACAACTTGGTATCATGGTCATTTTTTGCCCAACGGTATTTTCAACCAACCTTTGTATTCCATGGGTCAATTTGACCCACCACGCTAATTTTTTGTCCTTCCTTTAGGGATTAGCCCTTTTTTGATGTCTTAACCTGGTTTGACCATGAGTTATTTCCTTTGACGCCTTGCACAATACCATGGTCAACTTTTGACCTCACGCTAACTGATGGCTTGATGGTTCCCAATCACGTAAGAAGTACTAGGATGTTTCTATGAGTATTAGATGAGTGCAAGGTGAGTGCCAGGTGAGTGCCAAGGAGTCCAATGAGTGCCAATGAGTGCCAAGTGAGTGCCACATAGTGCCAAGCGAGTGCCACATAGTGCTAAGTGAGTGCCACATAGTGCAACTGAGTGCCACTTTTTTACTTTCTAACCTCCCCTGGCTAGAATAGCCTAATAAGGGTGTCTACCGCCTAGGTTTAGTATGTTAGGAGATCGATTGGTGTACATACAAGACTGCTGAATGCTTCTACTAGAGTGAGTCTTTTTTAACACTTATACACACTGATGACACTTAAAACACACTTCACTAGACATCGTAATAACACTATAACACTTACATTAACCATATACACTACATTAAACATCCACACAACCAGATACACTACACTACCCACACAACTCTAGTATTTTGCATGCCTCAACGTTGATGCCCTCCAACTTTGATGCCCAGCATAAATGCCTCAGCATTGATGCCCCAATCTTTGATGCTCCATCATAATGCCTCAGCATTGATCGCTCAACTTTTGAAGGTGCGCCTTGATTCTTACGCATTCTTTTGAGCCGGTGGCATCTTTGAGACCATTCTATATTGATTTATTCTCGATATGTGTGTTGGGAAGAGACAATGCTTTTGAGGCTCAGTTCTAATAGCATCAAAGACGATTTATAATAATGTAAACCTCTGTTATCAGCTGAATCACCAGGCCGAGCCAGAATCTCGTCGGTGAAGTCCCACGAACCCTCACCCACAGGGTGTGACCCGCCGAGCGAATGAAAAATTATATATATATATATATATAATATATATATATATAATGTATATAATATTAGATAGTATAATATTAATACTATGAGTCAGCCATTTTATTTCATGCTTAAACATTTTATTAAAAACATCTTCGCGAACCTAAAACTGTAACTCATTACTATTATTTAACACATATATTATTTATTAACATTATTTTTTACTTATACTTTTACTTTTACAAAAGAATTTATGAATTTTAAAAATTTGTGTAAGAAGAAAAAAACAGAGTGTTGAATATAAAACAATGTATTTAGGACAACTGTACGAAATTTTACTAAACACATATACTTTACAGACCTTAGCAGTAAATGCACGTAAGAACAATAGAGGTGTTACCTAAGCCACCTCAAGGGGGGATTATATGCTTTTTGTCACTCGCTTTACTGCTTACTCATGTTATCTACTGTTTTTAACTTATAGGTTTACTGCTTAACTCACATATTTATTAACATACAACCTAAAGCAGTAAATCATAAATCATAGAGGTTTACCTAACACTAGGGGGATTAGTATGGCTTTTGTTTACTGCTACTGCTTAACTCATGTTTTACTGCTTTAAAAAAACTTATATGTTTAACTGCTTTAACTCACATAGTTCTTAACATTCACCTTAAAGCAGTAAAATCAGTAAATCAATAGAGGTGTTTACGAACACTAGGGTGGATTATATGTCTTTTTTTGTTACTGCTTAACTCATTTTTCTGCTTTAACTTCTGCTTACTGCTTGTAACTCCAATGTTTTTAACTGCTTTAAACTCATATGTTTACTGGCTTTATCGTGCTGCAAACATTAAATACTTAAAGAGAATTTAAAATTCAATAGAGGTGTTACCTAACACCTTAGGGGGATAGTAGCTTTTGTTTACTGCTTAAGCTGCTTTAACGTCATGTTTACTGCTTACTTTCTGCTTATCTGCTTTAACTCATGTTTTTACTGCTTTACTCATATATTTTTTCTGCTTTAACTCACATATTCATTAACATTACTACTTATAACAGTAAATCTAAATCAATTAGAGGTGTTACTAACCCTAGGGGGATTAGATCTTTTGTTATCTGCTTTACTGCTTCTAACTCATTTTACTGCTTACTTTTGCTTACTGCTTTAGACTTTCTCTTTAACTGCTTTAACTTTCTGCTTACTGTTTAAATATTCGCTTTACGCTATGGACTTTAGTTGCTATTAAATATGTTTTTTATTTTGTTTAATACTTTTTATTTTATTTTATTATTATTTATTATTTATTATTATGTTTATATTCGTCTTATTCATGTCCATTTGATTTTATTATTATACTTAGTGTTACTTACTTCATGCCTATTGTTAGTATTATTTAGAACAATACACACACCACACACACACACACACACATCACACATTCACACAACACACACACCAAACACACACATACCTTACCATATACACACATCACGTTTGACACTGATACACACATCATTAATGAACTAGCTTTTTTACCCATCGACACTACATACACTTATACACATCGTCAACACACATTCACTATGATACTTATAACAACACAATTCACTAGAACACTTTACATTTGTCATACACTTACTTTACAACTCACCCACACCAATATACTTACACTCACAGATTTACTTACATCACCAGACTTACAATCACACACAGATTTACTTACACACTGATTTACCTCACTTGCACACAAGATCTACACACACACCACACCACATACACACACACATACACACCCAGCACATCACTACACATAAACGTAATAATTTATTAATAACATTTTATGTTATTAAACACGTACATTTATATTATTCAAAAAAAATATAACAAATATTCAACATTCTTAAAACTCTATAATAAATCAATCATTATCGTTTGAACAAAGAATTAATTATAACTGTTAACTACTTTTTTGCTTTTATAATTTATAAACTATCAAGTTTAAATAATTTACTAAAATTTTATGAAATTTTAATTAAAAACATATATTTTCCGTACCTTAAAGCAATAAATAGTAAATCAGGGCCAGCCCCTAGCATCCCCTCTACATCAAGCTTATGCCACGTTTTTGTTCTATTGACTACGCTTTACACATCTTTAGCCATTGTAAAAGTATAAAATAACAAAATATGTTCTTCTCTGCTAACAATATCAAATCCTTATTAAAAATTCATGTCAATTTTTTATTAAAAAATAACAATTTAATTTCAAATTACATTTATATATTCACTCGATGTTAACCTAAAAAGTATTAAAGTTTTTTAAATAATTTGGGTTTGCTTATTAGTATTATTTATTACTATTACAATGACAATCCATCACGAGAAAAACACAACAATCCGCACTCCTTACAGTTACGAAACTGACCTCTCTCTATAAAATGTGTTGAAATATACTTTAGGTCTAATTTTAGGATAATCCTTTTTGTAACCCGAGGCGGATTTAAGCCTAATTCAGGTCAAAATATATTTCAAACTGACTCTTTTCTGTTAAAATGTGTCAATAACTAGTTATGTGCCTAAATTTTAGCCCTAAATGTTAGGGATAAGCTTTTGTAGACGGCTACATTTAATCCTAATATCAGTCACAAAGGTATTCCCGTATAGACAAGAATCATTTTTATTATTATTTTAACTAAATATTATTTTTCAAACTGAAACATGCTGCGATCGAAAGATTCCTTTACGCAGTAAAAGAAATGTCCTATCTTGTGATTGGCGGGGTACCTGTATCTCTATATACCTCGTAGTGTATTGGTAAGAATTTTATTGTTCTTTGAAAATTAACGTTTTCTTAACTTGTATGGCGCAGGTGTGTTGTTTATTATCTTTTGATGCCAAACTCACTTAATAATCAAGTCATTTAGCTGTTAACGGGTGCACAAGTTTCTGATTGATAAAGTGTGTATATTTTTACTCAAGTGTAAATCATTTATAATAAATGACTACATTGAGGAATAATTATTAAATTTCACAAGAATAGATAATAATTAATCCACTAGTTCATAAGCTAACCACCAGGCGCAGCAGACCCACCCGCAAGGCAGCCAAACCCTGCACCCGCCGTGCGTCCGCCGCGTTCCGCCGCCGCTGCGCCCGCAGGCGCAATAGCCGCGTCCGCCCGCGCGTCGCCCGCAGCGCAATAATTTCCGCGCGAATTATAAATCAGAACACACACACATCACACACACACACACACACACACGACACCACACCACTCCTTACACATAAACGTATAATTTAATTAAAAACATTTTTATTTTATATATACTAGTGTTATTACTTCATGCCCATTTGTTATTATTATTTAGAACGCACATACCACAATACACCCACGCACATCACACCCACCCACACGCATATACAACACCACACACACACACACACAGCCCTACACACGACTCACATACACATATAGCGTATAATTTTATTAAAACATTTATTTTTAATTTCAATTATTAACTTAGTGTTATTCTCATGGCCGTATTGTTATTATTAAGACCACATGCACACACACATATCACACGCCCACTCACTTACATATAAACTTAAATTTATTAAAAATTTAATTCTTTTATTTATATTATAGCTTAGGTTATTTACTTCATGCCTATGTTATTATTATTTAGAACACACACACACGCAAGCACACACCACACACACACACAGCACATAACACACACGCACAATATCACCACTACCTTACACCAACAACACGTCGATATTTGATCCTCAAACTTTGAATGCTCGCACTTTATGCCTCAACTGAATCCTCATCATTAATGCCGCAGCATATGATGCTCAAGCTTAATTTCTAGCATGATAGCCATCAGCCCATCCAATCGTCTCCCAGCATTGATGCCTCAACTTATGATACCTCAGCTTTTGATGGCCTCCGACCTGAATGCTCAAACTTAATAACTTAGCTATTGCGTTATCTCAAGCTTGGTTGGTTCATGACTATGTATGACTCACTCTTTGAATAAGGTCACTCTTGATACACCCTAACTCATTAATGATTCAGCTATAAGCAGTTAAGCTAACCATTAGGAAACTTATACTACACTTATAACACAATCACATCTCTTATTCACACCTACAGTCACATTCACATAGACACTTACACTCCCACACCCACACCCATACACACAAATAATAATTATAAATATATATATATATATATATATTAAAAATATAGTATATATATATTATATATAATAATATTATATATATATATATATATATATTATATATCAATAATATAAATATATAATAATATATATAATATTTTCATTCGCGCGGAAATATTGCGCCGCGGGCGCACGCGGCGGCGGAACGCGAAAATTGCGCTAGGCGGGCGCAGCGGGCGGGCGGGACGCACCAGCGGGTGCGGGGTTTGCTGCCTTTGCGGGTGGGGCTCATGCTGAGCCCTGTTGGTTAGCTTATGAAGTGACGATTAATTAAATTATCTATTCTAGTGAAAATTTAATAATTATTCCTCAATGTAAGTTTATTATAAATATGATATACACTTAGTAAAAATAAAACACTTTTAATACAAATCAGATAACTTTTGCACCGCTTAACAGCTAAAATGACTATGATTTTAAAAATGAGTTTGGTCTAAAAGATAATAAACACACACCTGCCAAATACAGTTTAAAGAACAACTATAATTTTCAAAAGACGAATCAAAGTAATTCCTTACCAATTACATACGGGTCAATAGAGATAAGGATTGACCCCGACCACGCACAAGTAAGGAACAGTTGTCCTTTCACCTGCTTAAAGGATCTTCGCGATCGCAGCATGTTCGTTTGAAAATAATTTATAAAAATAATTAGATAACAAAAATATAAATATACGGAATTACCTTTTGACCTGATATTAGGATTAAATTAGCCCGTAACTACGTTAGGCCTAAATTTTAGGCCTAAATTTAGGCCTACGTAGTTTTGCACCACATTTTACAGAAAAGGTCAGTTTTGAAATATAGCTTGACCCTGGAATAGGCTTAAATCGCTCGGGTTTACATAAAAGGAATCTAATTTAACCTAAAGCAGATTTACAACACATTTTACAGAGAGAGATCAGTTTCGTATCTGTAGGGAGTGCGGATTGTTGTGTTTTTCTCGTGATGGATGTCAATGTACATAGATAAATAAAATATAATAAAGAAATAATAAATTATTTAAAAAAAACTTTGAAAATTTTTAGTTAACGAGAGGATAATATAAATGTAAGTGAATAATTGTTATTTTAAATAAAAACTAGAATAACATTTTAATTAAAATACATGTTATGTAATCAGAGAAGAACTTATTTTGTTAATTTTATACTTATTACATGGCTAAAGATGATTAAGCAGTAATTCATAGAAAAAACGGTGGCATAGCTGATGTAAGAGGGTGCCTAGGGCTGGCCCTACTGATTTACACGATTTATTGCTTTTAAGGTACGTAATAATATATGTTTAATAAAATTTCATAAAATTTTAGTAAAATTATTTTAAATTGATAGCTATAAAATTTATAAAAAAGTATTACGTTTAATAATAAAGTTCTTTGTTCAAAAGATAAGATGATTTAATTATAGAATTTAAGAAACTTGAATAATTTTAGTTTAAATTGAAATTGAGTAATAACATAAATGTACGTTTAATTAAACATAAAAGGTTTTAATAATTATACGTATATGTGTAAGTGAGTGTGTGTGTGTGTATGTGTGTGTGGTGTGTGTGTGTGTGTGATAATCTGTGTGCAAGTGTAGTAAATCGTTGTAAGTAAATCTGTGTGTGGTGAGTAAATCTGTTGATTGTAGAAATCTGTGTGAGTGAATGTTAAATCTGGGTTAGGAAGTTGTAAATGTAGTGTCTATGGACACATGTAAGTGTCCATAGTTAATGTTGTTATAAGTATGCCATAGTGAATGGTGTGACCGCATGTGTCATAAGTGTAAATGTAAGTGTCTATGGGTAAAAGTAAGTGTCATAGTGAATGTTATAAGTGCATATGTGATGTGTGTATATGTGTATGAGTGGTGTGTGTTGTTGTGTGTGTGTGTGTGTGTGTGTGATGTGTGTGTGTGGTGGTGTGTGTGGTGTGTGTATATATATATATAATAAAAACAATAGGCATGAAGTAAAATAACACTAAGTATAATAAAATAAACTAATAAAAATAATTAAATATAATGAAAAAGAATAAAAAAATAATAAAAATAGAATAAAAAGTATTAACAAAATAAAAAACAGTAATGTTAATAAATATATGAGTTTAAAGCAGTAAAGCAGCAAGTTAAAACAGTACAGCAGAAAGTTAAAGCAGTAAAGCAGAAAGTTAAGCAGTAAAGCAGAAAGTTAGCAGTAAAGCAGGTAGTTAAAGCAGTAAAGCAGTAAAACAAAAGCATACAATCCCCCTAGGTGGTAGGTAACACCTCTTTTGGTTACTGATTTACTGCTTAAGGTATGTAATGGTTAATGATATGTGGAAGTTAAAAGCAGTAAAAATATGAGTTATAAGCAGTACAGAAGTTAAAGCAGTAAACGCATGAAATTAAAGCAGTAAGAACATGATTAAAAGCAGTAAAGCAGTAAAAACAAAAAAGCATACTAATTCCCCTAGGTGTTTAGGTAACACCTCTATTGATTTACTGATTTACTGCTTTAAGTGTATGTAATGTTAATAGATATGTGAGTTAAAGCAGTAAAACATATGAGTTCAAGCAGTAAAACATCAGTTGAGCAGAAGTTAAAGTAAAAAAAAAGTAAACATGAGTTAAAGCTAGTAAAGCAGTAAACAAAACAGACTAATCCCCCTTAAATTGTTAGGTGACACTCTATGATTAACTGATTTACGCTTAAGTATGTAATTTATGAATATGTGAGTTAAAGCAGTAAAACATATAAGTGAAAGCAGTAAAACATGAAGTTAAGCATAGAAGAGTAAACAAAAGCATACTAACCGCCTAGGTGTTAGGAGACACCTCTATGTTTAGCTCGCTTGACTGCTTAAGTATGTAATGTTTAATGTTTTTAGTAAAATTTCTCGTACAGTTGTAGTAAAATAAAATGTATTATTATCAAGACTCTGGGTTCTTCTTCTTAAATACAAATTGTGTAAAATTATAAATTAAAGACTGGGGTAAAAAAGATTAGTAAAAAAGTTATAATATATGTGTTTGAAATAAAGGTCTTGTATGATTACAAGTTTTAGGTTCGCTAGAAAAAATGTTTTAATAAAAATAGGTTTAAGTATGAAATAAAATAGCATGATTATAGTATATATATATATATATATTATATATATATATTATATATATATATAAATATAATATAATATACTATAATAGAGAAACAAAATAATTACGGGGATTTTTCATTGCTTCGGTGGTAGCTTGAATGAGGCGCGTCAGATTATTGGGGCTTCACCCTGGGATATGATGCTGAGGCCTGGTGGCAACCTTATAACATAGGGGTATACATTAATATTAACTCTGTTCTTTGAGTGTAGGGTAGAGATGAGCCATCTAAAGAATAATCTTCATCAAAGATGACATCAAAATATAGATGGTTCTCAAAGTGCCGGCCATCCAACAGATGACGATTATCAAGACGAACCTTCAAAAGTTGAGGCATCAATGCTGAGGCATTATTGCTGAGGCATCAAAGTGGGGCATCAATGCTGAGGCATTTATGCTGGGCATCAAAGTTGAGGCATCAAAATTGAGGTATCAAAATATCGAGGGTGAGTGAAGTGTGAGTATCTTGTTGGGTGTTAATGTACGTGTATACTGGTTTAATGTAAGTGTTATAGTGTTAGTTCGATAGTGAATGTAGCTGTATAAGTGTCATAGGTGTAAAGTTGTAGAGAAAAGACTAACTATGTAGTAAGCATTCTAGCACTTGTAATGTCACAATTCGATCCTCATACTACTCCTAGGGGGCGACACCAATAGGGCTATTCTAGGCTAGGGGAGCTAGAAAAGGTTGAAAAAATGGCACTACAGTTGGCACTAGTGCATCACTGCACTATGTGCACTCACTCACTACTGTGCACCTCACTTGGCACTCATTGGCACTCATTGGCACATGTGGCAACTCACATTGGCACTCATTGGCACTCATTGGCACCACTCGGACAACTCACCTGGCACTACACCTGGCAACTCATCTATACTCAAGAACATCCTAGGTATTCACGGTGATTGGCTAACCTCAAAAGCCATCAAGTTAGCGTGGGTCAAATTGACCCATGGATGGGCAAGTACAGGCGAAATATCATGGTCAAACAAGTTAAAGACATCAAAACAGGGCTAAGTCCCTAAAGGAAGACCAAAAAATTACGTGGGTCAAAATTTGACCAGAAACAAAATGACCCATGAAATTACCGTGGGCAAAAAAGAACCATGGAATACAGGGTTGGTCGAAAATTACCGTGGGCAAAAAATGACCCACATGGAAGACCAAAGGGTACCAAAAATTTCCGTGGGCCAAAATTGACCCATGGAAGACCAAAGGGTAGCCTAAAATTACCGTGGGCCAAAATGGCCCACGGTCGAACAAAATTGACCCTTGGTATCTGGCAAGGTGGTCAAACAAGGTAAAGACATCAAAAAATAGGGCTAAGCCCCTAAAGGAAGATCAAAAATTACCGTGGGAAAAATTGCCTACGGTCGAAAAAATTAGGGGCGTAAAATAGGGGGGGTAATACTCACCGGTTGCTGACGCAACCGTTTGCGCAACCCTTCTTCAAGGGTGCCAAAAATCAGGGTAGCCGTAAAATTAGGGTTGCCAAAAAATTAGGGTTCTCAAAAAATTAGGGTTCTCAAAAAAGCGCGGATTTGAACCACCGGTTCGGGCGGGCGGGAACGCGAAAAATGCGCTTGCGGGCGCACGCGGCGGCGGGAAAACGCGGCGGCAGAAACGCGGCGGCGGGAAAACGCACCTGCGGGTGCGGCGGATCAAGGTTAAGACATCACAAAAGGGCTAAGCCCTAAAGACATAGCAAAAATTACCGTGGGGCATAAAAAATGACCCACGGCCAATAAACAATGAGGAGGGTAATAGGGGGGGCAAGTCGTAACGATGGAGGCTTCGCCTCATCGGCGACACCCCCCCCCCTTCTCGAAAGTGCTAAAAAATTAAGGGTTGCAAAAAATTAGGGGTGCAGAAAATAAGGGCCACAAGGTCAATGCAAAAAGGTCAAGGTCAGTCAAGTCAAGGGCCCAAAAAGGTCAAGGGCAGTAAAAAATTTGGGGAAACAACGTGGCGGTCAGAAAACACCGTTGGTCAGTCGACATTTTGTGTGCAAAAGGTAGCTACTACTAATTCAATAATAATAGATTGGAGCACAATTTTGTGATAATTATAACAGGGCGTGAATATTGGGTTTTTTGTGAGTACGTACTGAAACCAAACACGGGAAAAGTGGAATGGCACACAATAAAAGTCTCCTTCTCCGAAGAAAACACGTTGCCAATCCAAGGTAAAACACTGATTATCATGTGTTGTGTCGACAAATCTTGTATTGTGCACAAGCATTGTACTCAGGAAACAGTAATCACGTCCTTTTACAAAGATGTCTGGAACTATTTCGAAACGAGTTAAGCGAATCAGTACAGACATCGAGACGATTGGGTCGCCGCACCACACACGATAACGCGCCATCTCACGCCTTCGCTCTCAATTATAGAATTCTGGGAAGGAAAACATTCAAGTCTTCCATAACCTCCAATAATCAGCAGAATTAGTTTTCAATGTGATTTCTAACCGTCTTCCTTAATGTGAAAATGAGGTGAAGGTCCAGCATTTCGGCGAGTGGAAAACATAAAAAATCAGTAACACTGAGCTAAAACACTTCTGCAAAAGCACTTCACGTACTGCTGGATGAACAGTTTGAAGAAAGCGCTGGGACCCCGTGTAACCTTCCCAAGGGCATACTTCGAAGAAGATAACTTGTAATTTCAGTAAGTCCAATTCATAATTAAATACACATCAGTACACTTACTTTTTGATATTATATAATATATATATATATATATATATATATAATATATTAATATATATAATATATATATATAGATATATATAATATATATATATATATATATATATAATATATACTATAAATATATATATATATATAATTATTATATTATAATATATATATATATTATATATATTTAAGTTTCAGTCTAAACTGAAAATATGGTAGCTCTCATAAAGATTTATAATTGCAAATAATAAAATCTATTTTTATATGATTTCGAGATCTTTAAATTTAAAAGAAAAACAATGAAATAAAACATTTTTTAAACAAATTTAAATTACGTACAGAAAAACAGCTGTCCCGACTGAAGCTCGATCGCAAGTTTTATAAACAGTGTGGTTCAATGAACCTTAAGACATTGTCGCAACTTCGACCGCATCATAAATTGTAACCAGAAAGAGAATTTGCTGACCCAATCTAATGAAACTATGTGTTGCTGAGTATAAAGTTATTTTAGAATATATTAGTAACAATCGACTGGCCTTTTTATATACTATTTAAAATAATAACTAATAATATATAATAATAATAACCATAATAAAATAATAATAAGAATAATAATAAAATAATAATAATATAATAAAATAAAAATAAATAAAATATAATAATAATTATATAAATAAAATAATATAAATAAGAATAATTATAATAATTTAATTTAGATTTCATGACCTAAAACTATAATTTGCTTTTAATTGAGTAACATGAGCATCATTGTTAAAGAAAAGTCTCCGGCCATGTCCATAGAGCGTAAACAGTATCAAAACCTAAACAAGAATACTGAAAATTAAACGAGCATCCATGGACGAAAACTAGAGTAGAAGCAAGAAAGAGATTTAAAAGACACTGAAAAAGGACCATAGATTTAGGTATTCCTCGACATCGAGCTTCGGCGGGAGGAGACGTTATCCATGATATAACCGAATGAGAACGTGCTACTTGCCTCCACACCTCTGCATATAGTTTACATAAGCACAACTTACTCCGGAGAGAAGCAAAGTTTTACTTCGGGGACGAGCAAAAAGACGAAGATATTTCTCATGTAAAAAAAATTTCCGACTTTCGTTTCTTTTGCCATGTCAATCCTAAATAACAAGGATGCAAAGTCGACGTTTTCGTAAGAGATGAGAAGTTGATTTGTTTAATAAATAAATACAAGAACAATAACGCTCTTTTCTCCCTTTAATTGTGTTTAAAAATGTTCTTATAATTTAGAAAACAAAGCTTTTCAGGTGCTGTTATACACACAACGCAGTATATATATAATATAATATATAAATATATATATATCTATCATATATATATATAATATATTATATTATATATACTATATATATATATTATATAAACTATATATATATATATATATATATATATAATATCATAATAATAGGGATGTAGCCAAAGTACTGGGTATTGTATGGTATTGGCCAGTAAATTGGCCAATGTTTTTCGGGTATTGGGGTATGTGGGCTCCTAAATGGTATTGATTTAGACAGGTATTGGTATTGTATGTATTGGTTGTATTGGTATTTGGTTCAATAATGTGTCAATACTGTTCAGTCCTTAATGTGTAAAAAAAAAGGAAAAGTAACAATATGTTAATGCCCTTGAAACTTCTCCATAGAGAGTTAAATAAAATATAAATAGATAGTTCTTTTCGTACATAATATGATGTAAATTAGGAAGTATTTGGATGTCACGTTATGTTGCTGAAATTCAGTATTGGTATTGGTATTGAATAGTAGCATCATGAGAGTAGGTGGTACTGGTATTGGACCACGATTCATTCGGCACACACTAATAATTATTATATATATTATATTATATATTGATATATTATTTTATATACATATAAATATTACATATGTATATTATATATTTAATATAATATATATATATATTATATATATATATATATATATTATATATATATAATATTTTTGTATGTGTTGTATTTATAGTTAGTATGAGTGTGAACCCGTGCAGTGGGTGGTGTTGTCCTGCTTGTATAAATTTATTCCTAACTTAAAACAAATAAAATGTTTTTGACAACATTTAAAAAAATAAAAGTGAGAAATTGCTCAGAAAGGTAAAGGGTTTGCTTTAATGCCGTAGATGTAGAAAAGTTTATCTAGTAAGTCAAGTGTGAATGAAGGTTTGCGATTATTGGTCTTCGGTTGATCTTTTTACGTGTTATGTTAACTAAAATTCATAAAGATTCAGGATTGTAATACTTTTTATTCAGCTCACATTCTTACATCGGACACTCAATAATTTGACTCAAACCATCTCTATGGCGTAACTTAGTATAGATAAATACAAAGAAATAATGAAACACAATATCAACTTCTTTCTTTAAAGGTTTTTTCTTTTTATTTTATTTCAACTTATAAGAAAGCGATGGCCCAGAGAGAAGAGAGGAAGGAGAGAGAGAGAGGAGAGAGAGAGAGAGAGAGAGAGGAAGAGAGAGGGTGAGAAGATACTAATTCCAATATGTTAAGTTTTGCAGGCAGTTGTAGACGAGAGAGAGAGAGAGAGAGAGAGAGAGAGAGAGAGAGAGAGAGAGAGAGAGAGAGAGAGAAAAAATAGAAAGAGAGAGAAAAAGAGAAGAGATTATATAAATTAAAGAATATTAAGTGATGCGTATTTGTTAGCAGAGAGCGAGAGAGAGAGAGAGAAGAGAGAGAGGAGAAGAAGAGAGAGAGAGAGAGAAGAGAGAGAGAGAAGAAGAAGAGATTATATAATGAAAGATATTAAGTAGGGCAGTATTTTAGCAGAGAGAAGAGATGAGAGGAGAGAGGAGAGAGAGAGGAGAAAAGAGAGAGAGAGAGAGAGAGAGAGAGAGAGAGAGAGAGAGAGAGAGAGAGAGAGAGAGAGAGAGAGAGAGAGATTATATAAATTAAAGATATTAAGTATGCAGTATTTGTAGCAGAGAGAGAGAGAGAGAGAGAGAGAGAGAGAGAGAGAGAGAGAGAGAGAGAGAGAGAGAGAGAGAGAGAGAGAGAGAGAGAGAGAGAGAGAGAGAGAGCATCATCAACTGGGATAAAATCAGAGAAGATTCGATAATAATATAATATAATTGCTAGATTGTAAATTCATTGTAATACTTTAAAAATACGATAACTATTAAGCATTCACAAAACAAAATATAATATATCTGAAACATTTCATATATATCTTTTGTGACTGATGTAATAGAAAATAATAGAAAACCGGACTTATACCAGACAAAAGAAACAGAGAATTATTGTATTTTCACAGCAGCTGATAAAAAAATTTATAAAAAATAATATTTTATATTGAAAGAAGAGAGAAAAACCAACAACAACCCAAAAAAAAAAAACAACACAACACAAAAAACAACAAAAAACCACAAAAATTAGTGCTGTGCTTCGGTCTGAGTTTGATGATTCTGTTGGATGGCGTCACTTTTTTTTTTTTTCGTCTTAGATTTGCTGTCGCACTTGGATTGTATTTTTTTTTTTGATGGAGGTGGCCTATTAAAAGAGAAAATAGT
>JABUQX010042104.1:0-2500 GCA_015478945.1 Trachelipus rathkii
GTTTGCTTCCGTTCATTTAATTTGGGTGTTTAACCGTTTTCCGCATTTATCATTAGCACCATGTTTTCGTGCGCCACTTCATATATATATAACCTTATATATATATATATATATATATATATATGCTGCTATATGATATATATATATCCCAATAATTGTGATAGACCCTCTTGAAAAAGGTAAAAATCATAAAATTTTACAAATCTGTGTTACACACAATATCTCACAAATGCGATGTGATATGCAAACCGATTACATTTTTGGAATCAGCACATCAATAATCAATTGCAAAACCCCGTCCAAAAAATTTCATGTTTACCAGTGTTATATACAAAGTAATAAAACAAAAAGTAAATAACTATTTCTTACCTATAGCAAACCATTCACATATTAAAAATAATTAAATGAAAATTGAAAAGTTTCGTAGTTAAAGATATTAAACTAAATTTCATTTGAATAAGCTCTAAGGTTAAAATGACAGAACATTAGGCAGTTTTCCATTTTCAGAGGATAACCTATTTCTTGTGGCTTCATAAATATTTCATCCTGTTCTAAATATTCTTCACTTTCGACTGATGACGGTGGAGCTACGAAAGGTATTTTATTGCTAGTTTTTCAAATTCATAAACTATTTCCAGTGTTTTCCACCAATTGAAGGGAATATCATTGTCTTCACTGGTCAAGAGTAGGTAAACTTATATATATTTGTTTATTTTTTGATGTAATCCCATATGTAGCCATTTACTTTTCCATACAATCACATCGTCAGAAGAATGGGATTTTCTTTTTTCACTCTCACTTTCTTTTCTGTATGACGATTTTGATGCCGCAATTTCTTTAAAACAATTCATTAAAGAAGTGAAAATGGAACCTTCAGCTTCACTTTCCCCACTACGTGAATCATCGTCAGCAGAAGAGTCAGGAGCTAAATTTTCATGCATTTCTTTCCATGCCTCAACGACCATATTTTTTACTGATTCATCTGATTCATGTTGAAAAATTAGCTTGAATCGCAGATCTAAGAAAGTAGCTACACACAAAGATTTATCACATAGAAACTTAGAAAGTCTTTTTTTCTACTGATTTCTTAAGCTCTTCAACGAGTGTAATTATTCCACTGAAGCTTTTGCTTTTAATTGTCTTATTTAAAAATAGATTTATTGCTAAAATGGAAGGAATCACTTGGGCGACTGTTACTTCACGTTTAATGCTTGTTTTAGTGATGTTGTCAAATGGCTCAAGTAAATAGAATAATTTTGCCACTGAAAATCAGTCAACATTTTCTGATTGCATTCAGCAGCGTATATGGATAGGGAACTTTTTGTTCAAACAATCTTTTAAGCATATCATAAGTTCTGTTCCAGCATGTAGAAACGTTTTGAATTAATTTATGCTGTTGACATTCTGCTGCATCTGTAAGGTTTTAAGCTTGCGGCTGCCGTTTGCTGAATGGTGAAAATGAGGGGATATGCTTCTGCAAGTAAATTAAATATCTTTTTTGGCACAGACTTCTGACATAATATTGAATCGTGAATGCATAGTTTCAACATGTGAATAAAATGAAATTGATAGCAAGCCACTCTCCCTTATACCAGCTACCATGTTTGGTACATTATCCAGTATCACTAAATGAATTCTATTTTTAGAATATTGAAAATGTCAAAGGCCCTTATGGGATCTGACAAATGACAAAGATTTTTCGCCATATTGGCTACAAAATTTGGCTATATTTTTATTTTTGGAAATAAAGTTTCTAAAATTTCAAATTTTAAATTGAAATAACTTTCCCTTATGTTGACGTAATTTATTGTTTATAAAGCTCAATATTTGGCCCGAATAGTTCGGCAAAGAAGCCGGAGTACCAATTATTCGGCATTTTGGCGAATTAGGCCGAATACCGAATACTTACCAAATATTCGGATATATATATATATATATGCTATATATATATATAACACATATATAACATAATATATATATAATATATCATATATATATATATATATATATATAACCAATAACATATATATATAGTAATATCTTCTTCTTTATCTTTAACTATATATATATATATATATATATATATATATACATATATATATATATATATATATACTATATAACTATATATATATATATATATAATCTACTATATATATATATATAAAAGAAAGAAATCGATTTGATTTTTGAAGTAAAATAAAAAGGACCTAAAATTCCTAATTCTGAGAGAGCAAAGGAAACTTTATTTTCTATTACTTTTACTTCAACTTTTATTTTATTGAGCATTTTTATAGGCAATTTCTATTTTTATTTACATGAGGAACCAGATAGTTAATAATAATAATAATAATATATAATAATATGTATATATGTATATATAATAATAATAATATATGTAATATGTAATATATATAAATATCTAATAATAATAATAATAATAATAATAATAATAATAATATATATGTATGTATAATTAATTAAATAACCATCTTACTTC
>JABUQX010042104.1:10000-21440 GCA_015478945.1 Trachelipus rathkii
GAAAGTAAAATGCAAAATGCAACTACCAATATTTTTTAGGACGAGGCCGCTGAATATATATATATATAATATATATATATATATATATATATATATATATATATATATATATAATCATATATATACTATATATATATTTTTGAACTAAAAAATATATATATATATATATATATATATATATATATATATATATATATATATATAGTGACTCAATCGCCTCACGAAATCGGCACGAGTCGATCTAATACCGACTCACGCAGCTTGTTTTAACATATAATATAACCCAACCTTAATAGCCTTATATATAATATATATATATATATATATATATATATATATATATATATATATATATATATATATATATATATATATATATATATTATACCACATAACCTCTTAATCCCGAGGTAATTGGTCAAGGAAAGTATTTGTATGGTTTCTGACCAAGTGGAAGGTGCAGGAATATTTAGGCCCGATGGCAAGCCCTGCTTCAGCGCGCGACGTAGTCGGAATGCTTGCCACCGTAAGGCGTGGGTTCGCATCCTAGTACGTGGCTTTTCCAATGCGAGAAGCATGAGAAGAGTGATTTGTTTGTGGATAGACTGTTCTGTTGTATGTGTTGTATGGTGTAGTGAAGTGTGTATTGGGTAGTGTGGCCACACTGCCGTAAACTGCAATATGCCAAATGCAGAAAATCTCTAACGGCAAATATTTTTGTGTCCGTTCACGTGGCGGAGCAGGGGCGCTCAGACCCATACTGAGATGGAATCCTGTTTCTTAAGGTGGGCCAGCTGTAACTCACGGAGACAAACGTGAACTATATATATGTAATATGTAGCAATAATAATAGCCAATAATAATATGTATGTAATAATAATAATATAATATGTATATATGTATATAATAATAATAACCAATAATAATATATAACAATAATAATATATATAATAATATATGTAATATATATATATAATAATAATAATAATAATATATGTATATATATACATAATAATATATATATATATATATAATAATAACAATAATAATAATAATATATATATATATATATAATATAATATGCTCATATACTTTCATATAAAACAACAATATAATCTTCCTTCAACTATTTAATAGCACAATGACGATGACAATAATAATAATAATAATAATAATAATATAGCATATATAATAATAATATATATATCATATATACATACATATGCTAATAATAATAATATATATAATATATATATATATGCCTTATACCATATAATAATAATAATAACCAACAACTATATAATATACATATCTCCTTAAAGGTACCATATATAATAACTAACATTTAATACTGATATATATATATATATATATATATATATATATATATATATTAAATGTTCTTTTGAATCTTTTATGTTTAAACATGTTTGGGAGCAAAAACAAATAAAAATTTCAATTCAAAAATATCCTACAAAAATGTTTACATAAAAAAAAATATTCCAATAGCAAAAAATTGATTTTTTTTCCGATATTTTAAATTGAAAATATCTTTCCTTACATATTCTTACATATTCTCTATACACTCGCTTCCTTGTATTCCCATATTTTACAATATTAATTTTCCGTTTTTTTTCTTTTATGAAAATATAATGAAAAAAAAAAACTACTTAGAAATTTACATTTCTCATTGTCTGTAATTTATTCATTTTTCACAATTTTTTTATCCAGTGTCTAAAAATAGTTACAGAAAAAAAAAATCGATCAACATGCTCATGATCAAATATGAAAAAAAAAAATAATAATATAAAGCTCGAATCTCACGGGCACTGCCCTAATGAAGGAGGGGGTGTGGGAACTTTCTAAGAACCTGCATGAGAAATCGTCGTATCAGTGTATTAAGCGGAATACACAGATAGTATTTCGTGATAATTATAGGATAATTTAATGTTAATTTAACTTAATTTAATGATTTAATATATAAGATAATAATATTTTCCAGTGGAGTATACGCATTCTCGGAAAAGAATTTGACATGATGTAAAAACAAGTTAATTTGATTCAGATAAACTTAAATCCAACACATATTTTCCTAGAATTTATCTAACGTAATCTTATCTAGTTCATTCCAGCACGAAAGTTCTCATTGAGTTAAGATAAACGAGCATTCGAGCATGCGCAGGTAATCTCGGGGTCTCATCGGCCTGGGAACTACGGAGAGTAGGACTAAGTCTCCCCTCCATCCCGGGAAGGGTCTCTGCGGAACCTCGCCCTATATTCGGGTAATTTGGGCTATGCGGAGGTTTCGCGTGAACTCCGCCCTTCCTCTACGGGGTATGGACTAACGTCCCCCCCTGTGTTCCGTCGGCTCGAGCCATAAAATTGCCAGTGTAATACTTTACAATAATATATATCATGTATTAATTTATATATAAGTATAATATATAATATAATATAGATTTAAATAATATACATATAACAATATATAACAATTAAATATATAATATAGAGTATATATATGATATTATATTATTTATAATATTATATTTCTTCTATGTACCCAGCACCCCATGATATTTAACAGTCACTCTAATTTTTTACTGATGGAAATTTCTTATTTCTCTTTTTTTTTTTACATTTTGCTAACCAAAATTAATATCAAGCGCATATCTGAGAAATAATTTTGCATATCTCCTCAAGGCTTGTTGTAGTTTAGCTCGAGAATATGTTTTTTTTTATTTTTTTTTTTTTCTGTATTTTTTTTTTTTATTTTTTGTTTTTACAGTTCCTCGGTAAAATGTTTTGCCAGGATTCCCAGCAACTGACTGATGCCCTTTGTATCGGTAGCTGTACCTGTAACATGTCTTTTGAAGTTGGAATTGGTGGCTCATTCATAAGATGGGCTGGTCCATTGATATCAGCTACCTATAATGTGGATACCGATAATCATATATTAATATTATTATTGTAGTAATTATATATATAATAATATATATATAATATAGTTATATTATTATAGCTATCTGTAAAAATGTAAAAATAAGTTAATATTATATATATAGCATATCCTCGTAGTCGTCTATAGTCTTCACTATGTATATATATATATATATATGATATTAAATTTATAGTAATATAATATTATATAATATATATATATATTTGTGGCCAATTCCTAGATACGCAGGCAATGAATATATTTTTCGTACTTTTTTTATAAACTTCTGACACCTTTGGAATACAATTTTAGTTAAGCTAAGAGGCTAAGAATAGCGTGAGGCTTTTTCGATTTTGAGTTCGATTTTTTTTGTAAAAAGGCATTTAATTACGTCATTTATTATTCTTTCGCTAATTTTTGTAAAAGGACAAATTTTTCAGACGTATGATATTGTATTAAAGTTCAAACTCACTAGAATTACAGAAAGAAGTTAATAAAATAATAATAATGGCTGAATATTGAATAATAATGAATCAAAAAAAAATAAATCAATTTATATGAATAATATAATCAATAGATAACAACGGGTGGTTGGAAAGGGGGGAGGTCGCGAATGTGAGCTCAATGCAAGTCGACAAGAGTAGAAAAAACTTGGCATATATTGTATGAACTATGAATTTGAAATTAATTTTGAGGAGAAATAATTGGGGTTTATTAATTTTTTTCTTTTTCTTGTTGCAATTATTTGTTGGAAATATTAAAGAAACAAAAAAAATTTCAATGGTCATTTAGGGGGCCTCGAAGCCGACGGGGAGCACCGAGAGACCCCGTACTCCTGACGATTCTTTGCGCATTTACCCTTTGGTATTTTCCTTTAGTTAAAAAAAAAAAAGAAATAATTTAACTTCCCTTCAACACTTTAGGTATTACTTGAACTAACAGTAAAATACTGAGCCCCTTAAATAGGGGAAAATAACTTTTTTTAAAATAAATATTTACTTGAATTTTAAAGTGCTAAAAAAAAAAAAAAAAAAAAATTAAAACCCATTCTTGAAAATATAAAATGACAAAAAAAACAAAAAAAAAAAAAAAAAAAAAAAAAAAACAATGTTTTAAAATTTCTGCTGATTCGCAAATCAAGACGAACTGGTGCATAGCTGCGCTTTCTCGAGTTTACTGATGTCAGCTCTTTAGACCTGATATATATATATTATATTTATATATAGATATATATATATATATATTATAATAGTATATTATATATATAGTACTATATAATGATATATATATATATAATAAATAAATGAGTTAATAATAGTATTATAGTAAGTATTACCTACGGCTAAGTTAATTAATATTTAGTATATCGTATATATAAACGTAGTCTTTAGAAATAGTAAAATACATAAATTGTTAAATAAAATAATGGGGTCTCGAGCATCATGTTTAGTACATGTTTCTTTATTCAAGTCCTGCTCACTGGCTTGTTCTGATACTTCCATCTATCTATAGCTATATATATATATATATATTACTTGTATTATATATATATATTATATTTATTATATTATTATATATATATATATATAGTATATATTATATATATATATATATATATATATTATCATATATATATTATATAGTATATATATATTATATTAGTTATATATATATAGTAAAAATATTCTACATCTACACCCTCTCTCTGGTAGGACTTTCGCCTGTAGTTAGGCCAGCAATCTTTTTCTTTCTGGCCCTCGAAGCTCTTGATGCGTGGAGCACTCTACGAATAAAACTCTTTCTCAGCCCAATGTTTTTTCGATGCTAGTACCTTGAGGTATATAATACTCCGGTAAGGGTTTTCAACTCCTTTCAATGGAACTAGCATCTTCTTCCATTTGCCTCTCAAAAATCGGTTCTCTCCAGAGCTTTTCTCCAGAATGATTGGTTATCTAGGACGCAAAAAAGTTTCGAGATGTTGAGTCGCAGATTGGAGTTTTTTCAGCAAAAAGACAGACTAATACGGGCCGGCGTTGCTGAGCCGCTGTCGCCCTAGTACTGTGCGAAGGAAATTCCTACTTATGTCCTGACGGAGCGTCAAATATACATTCTCTTAAATAACAATTCATGGTCTATTGTTTTAATCTTAATTCCCCCCTTAATTATGTTTAGTTTTTTTTTTTTATTTTCCAAGATAAACAGTCAATAATTTATAATATAATTAATAATTGTATATTATCTTCAATATTATTAATTATATATATATATCAATATTATATACTCTTATATATATATATATATATATATAATATATAATATATATATACTATATATATAATATATATATATATATATATCATTTATTATAATATATATAGTATCCGTGTAGTAACAGAAAATATCAATATACCTATATATATATCTAATTATATGTTAATAAAATATATTTATAACCATTATATATAGATAATATATAATAGACATATATATAATATAATATATCTATATATATATTAAATATTCTATAATACATATATATATATATATATATATATATATATATTTATAATCCTATATATATATTTATCAGGACGGAGTGGCGCTCACTTCCGCTCTTTAGCTCCCGCTAGTCGCTAGTCCCCGCTTCCGAGCGGACACTCAAATATGGCTAGACCGGATCATCTGGAGGTGCGGAGTCGTTCAGGAATATTCAGCGTGACTTGCATTTTCAGATGGCGGATGCAAAAACTTCATTCGGAGAGAAGTTTCCGCTCTTTTGTTCCGCACTTTTTTATACAAAATGAATATGTGAACTTATTAAGAATCTTATTGGTTATAAAAATAAATATAATGTTTATTTTAAGTTATAGACTAAATTGATAGTTTTTAGTCTACAGACTTAAGTTGTTTTTTAATTAATTAAACTTCAAAATATACTCAACCTCCTTAAAGGTAGCATATATAATAAAATAACATTAATTGATTTTCCAGATCTTTTACGAGTTATTAAAATCATCTATAATTTTAATATAATTATATTATTACATATAGTAGAGATAGGGCTAATGATCTAAAGTCAAAAATTCTGTGATAAAACAACACGATAGTAGTATAATATATATATATATATATATTATATATAGTATATATATATATATATCTATATATATAGAGTATATATATATATATATGTTATATATAGGATATAATATATATAGTATATATATGCTATATATATAATAGGTATATTATATATATATTGTGGATTCTTAAACACAGATCTGATTAACATATATATATATAGGTATATTATGTGTATTATATAACTACTATATATATATACTATATATACTATAGGCTATAGTATATATATATAGTATACTTATAATAGTATAATATATAGTACGGTATACATTAGAATTAATCCATAACCCGAGCTGATACGTAGCATTGGCATCGACTCTGCAGGAGTGAAGGGCTTTCATTGGGGATACCTTCTACTAAAAGTCTTTGGGACGAATATGACCTTCTTATGGTGGACAGAGGTGGTCAAAAGTAATTTTCAGAAGGGTAGGCAGGAATAGATTCTAGGGGAGGACCTTCAATTTTAGCAATGGACCTGCTGGAGTAAACTAGCACCAGCACTCCTCTCTCACCAAGGACATCTTTCCTTTTCAGCATAGGAGGAATTTGTGAACTTTGTTTCATAAAATATATACACCCTCCCTAGATTCTCGCGCTGTAGAGCGAATATTTAGTATTGGGGGATATTTTGAGGAGCACAAGAGGTACCCTTTACTGCTTTTAATTTTTAGCACCCTAATCTTTTTGAAAGGAAATATGGATCTCTTATGTTCTTTGAAGGACGACATTGAGAGGAAGAGGAAAATCTTGAAATTTGTAAATATTCATTCAATTTTTCATATAATATTATAAATATATATTTTTTTTTGTAAGGATATATAGCTATTGTAAGTATTTAATTTAAAATCTTTTTGTGAAGTCGCACATTCTTAGCGGGAGACGTGCGGACGTGCGACTTGCGATAGCGGAGGTTTGATGGTCCTGAATAAGTGCGGAGAGGAGGCTAGCGAGACTAGAGACAAAACCGTTATTCTCAGGTGCGGCGGTGCGCTAGGCGGACTATCCACTAAATGAGCGGGGTGCCCACTCTCTCTGACTAATATATATATATATATACATATATATATATGGGATATATATATATATAAGTTAACTGATATTATATATAGTAAGACGATATAATTATATAAATTATATATAATATTACTAATATATAGTATATATCTATATATATATATATTATATATATATATAATATTATATACTATACTATGTATATATAGTTATATTATATATAGGTATTTATATATATATGATATATATAAGCAAGAGCGCCCTTAACATAATCAGAGAATATTAAACATAAAGCTACCACATTAATAGTGACTATATGAGACGGATGTTGATCTCAGATAGCAAGCGTCCAAGTATATCAGCGTATATATATTAATATATATATATATAATATCAGTGGCGGCTCGTGTCAAAATTATTGAGTAGGCAAAACAATATATATATATAGTATCATATATATAATATAGTAATAATATATTATATATATATATATATTATATTTAATGATATATATATATATAGTATAATATACATGAGTAATTTTATATATCTTTTTTTATTCGATAAAGGTATTATATATATATATATTATATATATATAGATAATAATATTAGTATATATAGTATATATATATCATATAGATATTCATATATATATATATATATATATATAATATATATATATTATATAGGTATATATATATATATATATCTATATTATTATATATAATATTATATATATATATAGTATATATTATTTAGATATATATATCTATTACTTACATTTATTTATAGTCTAACATTTGAATTTCCATGGCTTGCAACACTCGAAAAAGAATTTAGTTAATATCAATATACTTGAGCAAACTACTATTCAATAGAACATTATTCTAGAAAACTAACAACTCAAATTTATTACAAACACAGTACAGGTGATATAAACTTAATATACATAAGTCATATTCACTGTCTTACAATAGTTTTATTAGAATGTTAAATCAGGCCTCACTTCAACATTATTCATTAATAGATTAAGAAATACGGCGCTACTAGAGCCAGGAGAGGCATGCTACAAATTCCGAGCAAAGCGTCGTGTGATCAATCGTGTTTCTTGACAGAATTTTTGAAGTCATTTATTTTTAATGATTACGAATAAATAATTCGGTATCGAGAGATGATCAAGTTAGCATAAATTATTAATTAGTTAATTATTATAATGTTATGGTCATTAATATACTTATTATTATTTCTGTAATCGCTAATGCAATGTAAATGGGGATTATTTAAAAAACAAATGACTGATACTGACTCGCTCGTTATGCACATCCACAGTTTCCCAGCCTCAGAGAATAAGGACTACTTTCTTTTGACTTCGAAAGTTAACATTTCCAATCGAAATCGCTAACTATTAAAAAAGGATGAGTAGAAATGTGATGACGCCATACTGAAGCTGCTTGGAACGAAATCATTCTTATATATATATATATATATTAATATAATTATAATATATATAAGTATATTTATTATATTAGTATTTATATATAATGTTAATATATATAGAAAATATATTTAAATCTGATTTTAATATTTTGGCTCTATGTTGGAAGAACGTTGCCTACTCTGCCTACCCCAAAAGCCGCCACTGATATATATATATATATATATATTTATTATTATATATATATATAATATATATTATTATATGATATTATATATAATAATATATATATATTATATATATATATATATATATAATATATATATATATATATTTATATATATATATATATATATTTTATATATTATTTATATATATATATAATTTTAATTTTATTATATATATTCTATATATGTATATCTAATATAATAATATAATTATAATATTTTTTATTATATATTTAGTGATAATAGGAATTAATATAATAATATTATATTTATATTTTATAACTATATAAAATATATAATTTTATTTATATATATTATATATAAATAAATATATTATATTATATATATATATATATATGATAGATTATTATTTAATTATCGATTATTCCTAGAGTATACAGAATTAAATTTTTTAGTTTTTACTGTGAATTTAGTTTTTATAAAATTAATAATATAAAAGAGTGTTGTAATATAAAACTTTGCATTAAAAACTACGATATTATTAACTTTTTATCCATTTTTATTTTAGTTACCTAATATATAAATATTCATTTTATTTTCTTTGCTATCAAAGAATGTATTTTTTATGGGTAACTTTAAAAGGTTAATTTTTGGAAATTGTGCAATTGTGATAATGATAAAATTTAAAATTTCCAAAAGGAAAATACTAAAGATTTGGTTTTAAATAGTTTAAATCTGGTTTTATTGATCTCAAGATTTTTGCTTTTTATTTTATAAACTTTTTATTTTTATTTTATTATTGGTGAATATTTTGTTCGACAACTTTCCATTGACTTTTATTTCTTACGACTATTCTATTATTATAATAGGTTGTATATAACGTAAAAAGTATTTTGTTCCATGCTGTGATTATCTTGAAAATTTTACTGATTATCATGTTTATATATAACATAAGAGATGAATAAGTAAACAGAAATGAACTCGCCCAAATTGTAATGAGGAAACATTCTTTTTTATGAATTGCTGTTGAATATTATTCTTTTATTTCTAACTTTGGGCCTTTCGTTGATCTTTGTGAGGTTTTAAAGAAAATATAATTTCTTTTTACAGTACTGACTCGACTGACTGGCTGAGTTTGATTGCTTATGTTTCTTTATTTATTTATTTATTTTTTTATTTAATTAATTAACTGTTCGTTCACATCTAAAAAAAAAAAATAAAATAATGAAAAATTTCTTTAAAAAAATTGCCGAATTTTTCATATTTTCATATTTTACCTGAAATGTTGCCAAAAATGTATATATATTTTTCATCAAAAAAGAACAGAAAAGTGGCTGTAATTATTATTGTTTACGTACAAGTTTAAAAGCTTTAAAACTAAGGAAAAAAAAAAACATTATGAAACTTTATATTTATTTAAATCAAGGAATGTGTCGACGGTTATAGTTAATTTTTCATAAAAAAATAAAAGGAAGAAAGAAGCCAATTAAAAAAAAATAATAAGAGCTGAAAATTTTGGTAATAGTTGAGTTTACGTCAATGTAGAAAAATTGATACATTTTTTTAGATATCGATGTTTCGAACTAATGAAGCAACGTTCTCGTACGTTGTTATACGGGGCAGAAAAGAGAAGAAAAAGCCACAATTAGATACGTCTTTTATATACGAACGTTATTCGGTGGTTTCATATATTATTTATTTTTACGTTCTGTGTATTCTTAACAAAACTTAAACTTAAACTTAAACTTAATGGGCTTAATGGGTCCTAAACCAAATTTAACATAAAAAAAAAAAAAAAAAAATTCGGTAGGAGGAATATATATATTTATGTATGAGAGAGATTTGGCATCGGTTTTTTAATCCTTTTACATGGGGGCGAAAGATATCTAAAAAAAAAACGATTATCGGAAAAAAATATCGATATTTAGTCAGATTGAGTTAAACTCAACTATTTCCCAAAAAAAATTTACAGAAAGTTGCTATAAATTTAATTTTAGAGAACATTTTGAAAATGAAAACCGTAACCCATAACACTTTGGGTGAGTTCAACGATACTATTGAAGAATATTGAAGCAAAACGTTCCGCAAGTGTCCAATTTTCAACCCTACTGAAAAGTAAGATTTCCGTAAGAGCAAAGAGATATAAAGATAGAAATTTTACATTTTTTTTAACAGAGGTTAGAAGAGTCACTTGATGATGTAAGCAAAGATTGGAGAGTTAATTAACCTCTTAAACTTAATACGTTTTGTCAATAAGCTTTGCTGTTCCTCCTTCTCGGGCTCGAACCCTTCCAAAATATCAGAAACAAATCGAATTCTGTCCGTTGAACCGTTACTTCATTCTTCCAATTAACATTGATATTACAACAGACTCAGCTCTTCTGAACTCTCTTTTACTCCTTTGAAGAAAGTTCCTGTACTCATCTTTCCACGCAGCATCTTCCTTTTTCTATTCAGCTTTCTATCCCCAAACTTGACCGCTCATTATTACATGTACTCAACCTTCAAATACTGCAACACTCTTACTTCTTTTGATATCCTCGTTTCCTTTGAATTGTACAACTTCAAACGCCGTCGATCGAGTCACGTGGGCCTTTCTTATGAATGAGGAATTGGATTTTTGACAACTCTTGTGAACCATATGTAGTCTTCAGGTCAATTCCATATTAGAGTTTTATTTAATATATTTAAATTATCTAATATATATATAAATATATTA